>JAJOOS010023192.1:0-14370 GCA_029582725.1 Solanum chiquidenum | reverse complement strand
AGTTAAGAACAATAGCTAAACTATCTTTTATAAATCACGAATACAAATAAATAATAAAGGAGAAGAAAGAATAAACCACAATTCTCCGGCCTCCACAACGGCTCTTCCAAAGTTCCTAAGCTAGAAGAAAATTTATATTGTGTCTTGTATCTTGATTCTTGGCTCTCTTCAAGAATAACTCTTCATGTCCTATTTATAGATATAGAAACCCTAAATAAAATAATTGAGTCCATCTTAAATTAGGAAATCAAAACCCAATTAAATTGGGTTCTCCATCTTTTTTCCGTGTTGCTGGAAACGCTGTAGCCGTCGCCTCAACAATTTTGAGCTGCCTTCTTTAGCTGCCACGTGTACTGTAGAGGCAATTTGAAAATTTTCAAATGCAACTGTTGTTTTCCTTATATACATAAATATATTAATTTATTCAATTTAATCCATTAAACTGCCTGCTTGATTTCCTTCTTCAACCTTCCATCTTTAATTTCGTTTTAGCTCCAAACTTTCTTATTTTTTTCACAATTTTAACCCTTCAAATAAAATACACAATTTAGGACAATCCATAAAATTTATGCTCAAAAAAAAATTATAAATAATAAATATGAGGCAAATAATAATTAAAAATATGTATTTTGACCTCACATCACGCGTCGGGATCAGGTATACTAGGCTACTGCAGAAGGTATTACTAGCACAAATTGGTCACCCGATGCTAAGAGGTGGCTACACTTGTTGACTAGGAGGATCCGCCCATCAGGCAATCGCACAGACATGACCTTTCCTCGAGCTCTGGTGGCGGCGTGCGCTATACATGGCATTCAGTTAAATGTGGGGGCACATATCATTTAATAGTGGAAGATGTTCTACCAGGGTAACAAGAAGGCTTTCTTTCTACCGGGACTCATTATTGCGCTGTGCAAACGGGCAGGAGTGCCACTTTTTTATGTCGATGAGGTACTTCATATGGATCCCCCCTTTCACCCTCTTTTGGTCAGACAGGCTCTACTTCTAGGAGCTAGAGGAGGAAGACGGGCAGGGTTAACAACAGTAAGGCGACCGTGGATTCGGACGACGAGGACCCACTCTCAGGTGCACGGGTCGAAGAGGATATGAAGGCTGTCCGGAAGAGGATGGGGAGCACCTATGCCAACTTCACTCCAGTTCCACCCAGCACTGCCCTAGAGGTCGAGATGCTCCATTGCCAGCTACGCTAGGAGAGGAGGAAGGGTGTGGAAAGGAATCGCCTGGAAGACTATTAAAGCCATCTTTTCTTGTGTTGCCCCTGGCAAGGAGATTCCCCGACTCGATCCAAAGGACTACACGCAGTTCCCTATGCTGAATGAGTGCTGGGATGGCGTGATACCCCAGAGGACCTAGATTCCAATGTAGATACCACCCAATCTGAGAGTTCCTGATCTGACTGCTATTTCGCCCTTTTTGGCTTGTAAATTTTTAGACAACTTTACTTTTATCTTTCAACTCGCTTAAGTTTTGTAAGCACAAGGATGCTGGTTTTTGCTGCCTGATGCAGCTTCATATTAAATCTTAAGGTGTTACGATCTATTAACTCTGCTGATGAACACTGATAGACTAGTAGGGTGAATTCAGATACCATTCGGGGTCTGAAATTGTGGTTAGGAAAAACAGGGGAGGCAGGGTTAAGGTTCTGCCTCACCATGTCCCACTCTGGCGGGAATAATCCTGCCCTAGCAGAAATAATCCCGCCCCAGCGGTCAAAACGGAAACAGAACCTGGCCAAAAAAATTTTGGGGTTTTTCTTTTTTTAAAAAAATTCCCAAAGGTTCCCAGTTTTACCTTGAACTTTTAGGATACTCCTCCTAATAGTAAAATCATTGTCTATTCCCAGTCAATCCCATGATATACGAACCAAAATTTATTAACATTATTTTAGCACCACAACCCACACATTCCCAGGATACACCCAGACATTCGCACAGTCATTGCACAAGCACAAGACGCGTCCACCTCTTTCACGCAATTTGTTTCGATCAATTTGGCCAACACATAGCACATCACAGTCGAACAAGTTCAACTTCACATTCACAGTTAATTCGGGGAACAAGTAGCACGCATTCACAGATTCCAAAACACCACGCACAAGCAAATTCCATTTATTAGTTACTTCGCTCCATTGATGACCATTGCTGGTCATCCATGCCCTTTTCAGCCCCTAAGGATAGATACCAATTGGAACCTTCCCAGTTCCAATTTACCTTGCTTGTGTTCCTTTAGTCGTGACCACGACGTCCGGTTCACCTTGTTGAGATACTAATTGGAATCGGGAGATACCAATTGGACTCAACTCATACCACAAGCGACACTTCGCACGAAAGGAGAGAATGAGTGGAACAATTTCCTAAAATGTTTCCTAGCTTCCTAAGGATTAGATGTTGACATCAACACACCAATCCGCAGGAGTCTAGTCCACATTTGACTCTTGTACTGGGAGATCGGTAACCTAGGCTCTGATACCAATTTGTCACGACCCAACCCACTGAGCCATGCGGGCACCTACATACTACCACCTAAGTAGGAGAACCCTCATAACCCAACAAATTAAAACATGCAGAAATTAAATAAACGGAAATAACATACTAACGAAATTCTTTATTAAAAACTTTTAAAACAATGTAGAGTTAAGACTTGTAAAGTAATTAACACTCCCAAGGATCTAGTCTAAACAAGTACAAGAGCTACTAAGAGTACAACTGGACATGATAATTAAAAGACACAGCTCCCACCATGCGGAAGGAAGAATAGAAGTTGTTGGAGATTTTCTTCGTCTTCACCTAATGAAACCTCACCGATCCTGCAACCAGACTATGTCAAAAGACATAGCCAGAGTAGTATCAGTACAAACACACGTACTGGTAGGCATCATTGGTAAACCCGACGCCCACCACATAATATAAGAAACCAACTAGTAAGATCATGAAATAAACCACTCGCTTCTCCACCTTCACCCTCTCTTGAAATACCTCCAATATACACTAGTACTCCGACTACTAACAACCTTCTCAATCAACCTACCTACCATGTACTTGATCATAGCCTACTCGTTCTGACACATTAGCAATTCTCCAATTACACCCACAATGCATTCCACCTAACCGCTCACTTCGTACCCTTACTCCCTGGTCACATTTCTTAACCATGGTCACATAGTACACTACATCAAACTTCCTTACCACTAAATCCAATCTCTTTCTCCAAGGTAAAGCCCACCTACGCATATTTCATCACATACACTACCTCTACTTTCATCCATTACGACATACGAACAAACCTTACTATCCATTTCTCGCCCCTTGAACACTTTATCCGTCCACTATACCCTACAAATTTGCTAAGCACACAAAACAATAAAATATACGTCGTCCTAACCTTTACCACTAAGTGCAACATATATAAGTCTACACCACCATATAATCACATGCACCTATCGAACATATACAATATCATCAACATGAACGAACAATGAACAACTTCACATTTCCTCAAAATGCACAATTATGCCAAGTCATTGGTCCTCTCATGGAACCCAAACCCAAAATAGTTAGCATACCGGAACGTAGTACCCGATCCAATAATTATGCCAAAATGTGGCAAACGATCCCATAATTATGCCGAAACGTGGCAATCGATCTAAGTTAGTTATGTCGGAACGTGGCAATCGATCCAAGTTAGTTATGCCAGAACATGGCAACCGATCCATTCAACACACCACAATCGCAACCACAAGTATATTTTCAAGATCATACAGTTAAGTCATGATTTCATGGTAACCATCATTCATCTATCTCATTTACAAACAAGTGTGATCAATAATGCAACATTCATATGCATACATGTATCATAATGAAGCAAGAACAAACATACATCACACAATCATAGAATCACAACCATCACCTACAATGGATTATTTATCAGTACACATCATGCAACCCTAATTCGACCATACTCAGCCCTAATTCATCTTCTAAGGCTTCTTGCTAGGATTTAAATCAATAATCATTCGGTGCTCGAAGGCCTACGCATAAATCCTACCATTGATTCACATATATTACGCAGTAAGCACATATTTAAACTACTCAATTCATAAAACCTAGCCTACCTGGGCGCCAAACAGCTACACGGAGTTTTGGTCTTTGATTCTTGTTTCCAGAATTCGTGATGGTGATCTTGACCAGAAATTCGCAATCCATCGACATCTTCACACTAAAAATCTCTCTCTCCCTTTTTCCCAACCTTAGAATAACTTTTCTGAGGTTTCTAAGGTGTTTTACGACTTATTTAGGTATTTTAGGAAGATGGAGAAAATAAGATTTTCTCGTAATTTACGTTCTGCCTTGCCTATCCCGCTCTGGCGCCAACTTACCCCGCCCTGGCACCGCCGCCCTAGCGGCAACACACTCGCTCTTGCAGGACAATGGCCTAGAATTTTCCAAATTTTTATTTCTCCTAAATAACGACAATTCGGGTCGTTACACTCAAGAAAATTGTTAAATAAAAAATCAACACAAGAGGCCGAGGGGTTCTTAATGAATATGAATACGTCTGTGGTTGTGGAGTTACTTAAATTTATAAAAGAAAATATATAAAAAATATTCATTATCTAAATCATATTAGGGCCTACTTTAGTAGTTTAAGTTAGTAACTCCTAACTTACGTCATGTGTCTCCTATCTAAGCAAGAACTTAGGTGTCTCCCTCCAATCATTAATTTTTACTCCTTACTTCTATTCCTTGTTGAATTAAATTTTAGTGTGAGCTTCAATAATTTTTTGCTCTTAATTTATCTTTCCACTGTTTTAATCTTGTATATTAGGATCGTTTGGTAAAGTGTAATAGGAGAAATAGTTCATATATTATATGTTGTATTATTTAGTATTATGTCAGGTGCAAATTTCAGGCTTATCTATAACTAATACATGTATTAGTTATACCCTCTACTTGGTACTATAGGGTGTATAACTAATGTCTTCATTTGGTGGTATTAGTAATATATAGAATTTGATATCATGAAATTAATATATGTAAAGATAAAAATACCTTCCAAATCCTTTTTATCATTTTGTTTATTTTCTTAGTTTTATGTTTTATATTGTACTAGTAAATTTATTTAAATAAATTAGTTTACAAATTTTATTATTTAGAGAGAGTTGTTTGTTGCTAAATAAATCTAATACAAATCAACACAATATATGACCACATGATGCTTGTGATCTTAATTGAATGTATTATTTGTTCATATATATATGGTTTTCTGATTATTTGTATTTTGAACAATTTATAAAATTGATAGATATTAAAACTACAACTAGGGGTGTACATGACTGGGTTGGTTCGGAGTTTTCAAATATCAAATCAAACAATTTGTGTCAATATTTAAATTTATGAACCAAACCATACTAATAAAACTCAAGTTTTTCAACTTCGAATTTTTTTGGATTAGTTCGGATTTTTCAATTACTAAACCAACCATTTGTGTTGAATTTTTAAATTTTTATATCTGTCACGACCCAAACCGTCGTTATTGGCACCCACACTAACCCTCCGGTGGGAGAACCGATACTACAACCCAACTAAGCAACTTAACCAAAAACTATGCATTTAAAGATGTGAAAACATGTTTAAATGACCTAAGAAATACGGAGTTCCCATAAACTCCAAAAGTTTAATAAACGACTAACAACTATTGCGGAAAAATCACCCCTAGAACCTGAAAGTCATTCTACCAAAATATCTAAAGTGCAACAAGTCTAAAAAAAGGGTACAACCCCAACTAATATAAGAAATAACTAAATAGTCTAAGTCCGAAGGAAATGGACTAAACAATAAGGACTCCATGGCAGCCTGAAAGAACTACCTCACCGTTGAAATCTGATCTCGATCACTGATCTCCTAGCTGAGGTTTATCAATAGCCGTCTGAAGAGGTTCTGTACTCAACAAAGAATGAGCAAGTGCATTATCAATACACAACCACAGTGTACTGGTAGGATCGCGCGGCTATTCCAGTAAGCGAAACATATAAAAGCAGTCACAACATAGTAAACATGACATGTACATAATAGATATACACATTGGTTATCATTTTAGGAGCAATGTACAATTCCACATTCTCAATACAAGTAGATATAACAATTCAATGGTCCTCTCATGGAACTCAATTCAAGGTCCTCTCATGGAACCCATACCCAAACTGTTAGTGTGCTGGAACGTGACACCCGATCCCAATTAGTGTGCCGGAACGTGACACTCGATCCAATATATGTGCCGGAACGTGGCACCCGATCCCAGTTAGTGTGTCGGAACGTGACACCCGGTCCATTCATCATACCACAATCACAATGTGCATTTTCAAAATCATATAATCAAGTGTTGATTCATGGTATACAATCTTTCATTCATACTCATTTACATTAGGTTTGATTAATAGTGCTACATTCACATAGACACCTGCATTACAGTGAAGCAAATACTCACATACATCACACAAACATGAAATCAAACCATCACCTACCTCGAAACCAAGCTTGAATCCCACTAAGGCCCTTGAATCTTCCCTTTTCGGATTCTTTCCACTTGTTCGTGGTCTAAAAACAAATAATTAATGCAAGGATCAATAAATGAGGCCTAATTACCCGGATTACAATCGAAATTATCAACCCTAGGACAAACCCAATATCCCAATACCCAACTTAGATATTTTTTCACCATTAGTTTTAGGTCAAAACCCTCCCCCAACGATAATTACCCGTGAATCTAAGTTCTACTGATCGAAAAATGGATTAGGGGAGTAAAATAGTTATCTTTAGCACCAAAAGTCATGGAAAACTGTCAAGAAATCGTCTGGGTCGTCTCCTAACTCTTAAGAACAAAGTTTGCAGAAAAATAACAGTTTTGGGGTTTAATCCCGACTTAATTCGCTACTAGGCCGCTATGGCGGACTCCATCCCGCCATAGTGGCCCCGCCCTTGCGGGAATAATCCCGCCACAACGGCTTACACAGAGACAGAGAGCCAGAATTTGAGTTCCAAATCCCCATTTCACAACACATCTGACGTTCAAAAATTACCCTTTCACGCTAAGACCAGTTTCGGGAGTTCCACTAGTCCAAATTCAATTCTGTAAAGTCGTACGGGTTCCTTAACGGCTTAGCTATCTACGCATGTGATCAAATTCATAATTAGATCTCTCATTCATTACCAAATTTCCCTAAACCCCATTGACTCAGATTTCGTCCAAATCTGCACTAGGCTAGGAATTTTCAAGTTACTACCCAAAAATTTTCTGGCTCCAATTCTTTTTCCTAACGACGGAATCAGGTCGTTACAAAATCAAACCAAACTAATAAACCTCGAGTTTTTTTTAATTTTTTTGAATATTTTCGGTAAAGTATTCATACAAACATATAATAACTTATACTCCAAATATTTCTTTAGTCCAACTAAAATACAACTATCTAAGGTGTTTCTTAAGAATAATATAACACAAATATGAGATGAGTGATAACACTAAAATATTCAATGAAAAATTATAATGAAATTGTAAACAATAAATATTGCAAATTGATAAGTCGTAATGGAAATGATCATAATTTAAAAGTACTAAATCATGCTACATTAAGTCTAATAAGTTAATTACATGATTTAACATTAAAAAAAAATTAGGTTATTTATTTTAAATGTCTAAACCAATGTAAAACTAAAGAACAAATATTCAACATTATTGTCATTCTTAGTGTTGAATTCATTTATTTTGTTAGCATTAGTATTGATTTGATTTTGAATTGAGCTTTATTAGTTACTAATATCTATTGACTATAACCTCTATTGGACCATTCAAAATTCCAAGTATCAAAAAATTTGAAAAAATATGTTAAAAGATAAAAATTACGAAAATATACAAGCAATATTTAGAAATTACATCAAAGTAAATACTTTTATGTAAAAAATAAATTTTAAAAATTATATATATAGTGTCGGGTTAGTTTGGTCTCGAATAGACTTTTTTTAGTTAAAACCAAACCAACCCAAGTATCGTTGAATTTTTTTTTCAATACCAAACGAAGTCAAACCAAACCATTAGTCGGGTTTTTTTTTTCCAGTTTGACTCAATTTGCAGCTTGATTTGATTTTTGGTTCAGTTTTGTACACCCCTAACTACAACTTGCAATTTTTATGAGTAAACATAGATGGTTTATTCAATTTTACTATTGTTTAACATGACAATTATTTACCCTTAAATAATTCAGGTGATGATATCAAAATGAATCAAGGAAAATAAGTTGCAAAGAAAATACACATAGCCGTAGAAAGTAGAGGGTATTTTTGTAAACAAACAATATTTTTTAACTAAATATAGGAATACATATTATTTTTAATAAGTCAAACCAAATACTGTATAAGAAATTAATAAGCCCAACACTACTAATTTCGGCATTACTAAATACTAATACACCTTATTAAGTACTATTCTTATGCACTCTACGAAATGACCCTAATACACAATATTAAGCACAACAATACCCTATAATTTGCACTAAAAAACGATTAAAAATACTAAATGTGAGGCAAACAATGGGAAAAAAAATGAATTTTTGGCTAAACATCAATTCCCTTCCATCTTTTTTGGGATTTCAGGCATACCATCATCCTTATAGCTAGATAGCATATCTGGCCAGATGCCTGAGTCAACTTTACCATTGATCATACCTGGGTCAAAGAACTCAGAAGTTTGGGTAGTTTTGTAGTTCAATAGACCTGTCATTAGTTATGAGCTGAAATGAAGGCCGGAGATCCGAGACTTGTTCAAAGTTTCTAGTTCATCTTTGTACAAAACCGCACTAAAGCCATGAAATTCATTATCATAGGAATGAAGAAACTTTGTAGCAGAACAGAAGGTTGGCCAGGATTGGCAATTTTGATCGAATCATTGCTGATGGCTAACAAAGACTTCAGGCATGGAGGACTTCTCCAGGTGAACAGTGTAAGTGATTCTCTATGCAATACAGAAGTCCTCCAAGCAATTCAGTCCACCCCATGATTGATATTTGTCTGGTTTCTGGAACTATGCCATCACTAGTCAACCATGCATCATGCTTCAACAACCAACTGAAGCAACCCATTCTGTATTGAGCCATTTTTCCAGATCATATTCCACGGACATGCTTGTTACTTCCCAATCAAAGCAGTTTATTCTAAAATTCACAATCCACTCACTTCCTGATCTACACTGGGCAACAGTTGCTTCAACTGCTTCCACTAACCTAAAATATCTGGATACTTTAGCTCCAGGGGTGTGTGTTCCGGCCATGCATATTGTTGTTGTGGGAGCATGTTGGGCCAAAAAGACACCTAAAAATAAATTTTAATTTATTTTGAGCATAAAAGTTTGAGAACCCCTGTAGGTCATTGTCAATTTGAAATGGAATGTGTATCAACAGGTTATGAAAGGAATTCGGAAGAACTCTTAGATACCTGATTTATACTTGCTGTAACATGGAACATGAGCTGTCAATTGGGTATTAACATCTAAAATCTAGCAGATTATGCAAGAATACTGAGTATATATCCATACTAGCTGAAAAGAATGAGGAATCACTTGATGTTATTAAAGGCTTAGTGAAAGGTGAATGAATCCCATTTGCTTAGGATCAGATAACACCTTCCCTTTTTTGTGACTTATATAGATCCCAGGACGATCTCTTGATATGATACCCAAAACACTGTAGAAGAGAGTTGAGGAACTTTTCTTCAGAATGTATAGAGTTTACATATCTGTCCACCAAGCAATGACCTAGAAATTCATATCTTGCTCTCCGTAACCTTTCCTCAAACAGAACGTAGATGTTGTCAGATCTTGTTCTCCACCATCTTGTTTTTTCAGAAGGCTATGCTTTAATTTAAGCAACTTATGCAAACTCCAGTTCGAATTCCACAATAATGTCCTACCAATAATCTTTACAAGAGCAAGATCCATTGGTAAAATGGTGAAACCGGCTACGATCTCTAACCACTATCTCGCGATCAAAAACCTTAGATATTAGTTTAATGGCAAGGTGGCAATCAGCACAGACCCTTAAGTTCTTCACAATTCTAATAGGGGTCCCAGGCGGTGTACTAATCAACATGAATGCAATTGCAATTTTTTCACTATGGTAAGCCAAAGCAGTCTCCTTCTCCTCTTCCTCTATATCAGCAAGCACATTTGATGTATGAGGGACATAACCTTCCAATCTCAGCAATCTAGTCATTTCTCCAAGCATAGTATATATAGCCTCATTTTTAGGATGGGACCTATCTCCCATAACAAATTCATGCACCCGATTTCCTAACTCAACAAGGCTATGCCCTGGGACTTTTTTCACCCCTTCTTTAAGCATAGTGGTCCTTAGTTGATGCACATCTGACCAACGCCTCTCGGCTGCATAAAGGTTTGAAAGGAGCACATAATCCCCAGAATGATTAGGTTCTAACAGCTTAAGGTGATTTCTAGTCATCTCTGCCAGAGCTAAATGACCATGTATTGAGCAGGCACCAAGTAATGTTCGCCAAATCACAGCATTGGGTTGCAATGGAATGTCTTTAATATACTTGTATGCCTTTTCGACTAAACCAGCCCTTCCTAACAAATCAACCATGCAGCCATAATGCTCAATTTTCGGCTTAATTCCAAACATTTTTTGCATCCTTTCGAAGTAAGCAAACCCTTTGTCCACCAAACCACAATGGCTACAGGCATACAAGACCCCGACGAATGTGATCTCAGTAGGCACAAATCCTTTTCTTTCCATTTCCTCGTAAAGCTCAAGTGCTTTCTCACCAAAACCATTGACAGCCAAACCTACAATTAAAGATGTCCAAGACACTACACTATCCTCCTCCAACTCATGAAAAACTTGCTCTGCCTCTTTCACATTCCCACATTTAGCATAAAGATCCAAAAGTGCATTTGCAGCATGTAAATTCTTATCCAATCTCACCTTCAACATATACACATGCGCCCTTCTACCCAACGCTAAGGCACCAAGCTCAGCTGAAGCAGTCAACAAACTGACCAAAGTAAACCCATCAGGCCTAACACCTTCCAAAACCATTTTCCTAAAAAGGGTCAACGTCTCATTAGGTCGACTATTCAAAGCATACCCATTAATCACTGAATTCCATGCCACAAGATTCTTGTCAGACATTTCCTCAAACACCTTATGTGCTTTTTCAGCTTGACTAATTGCTCCATAAAAATGAACCAAAGAATTCTGAACAAACACCAACGATTCAAACCCATTTCTAATTGCAATGCAATGCACCTTTTCTCCTTCCCTAACATCAATCACCTTGGCAATAGCTTTTAGAAGAAAAGGGTATGTATGTGTGTCAGGGGCAACAGAATTAACACACATTTGGTTGTGTATTTCAATTGCTGGATATGGATTTTCACTCTCAGCATAACCTCTAATCATTGTATTCCAAGTAAATATATTAGGAAATTGAATTTGATTAAAGATTTTTTGAGCATAACACATTGGACCTGAAAGAGAAACTAGAGTGAAAATCAAGTATTTTCCCATTTCTGGGCTTGATAAAGGGATGCGGCGCCTGATGGAAAATGCATGAACTTGCTTGAATTTGTAAGTTGAGGAAGCACATGAAAGCAAAAGGGTAATGCATTTCTTCACTATGTATGGTTTTGTGCTCTCTCCACTCATGTTACTATTGTTATTGTCACACTATGCCCCGGTGACTTGTAGTTGCCAAATTATTTGTCCACAACTAATGATACTAACACTTCGAATTAACCTTCTATTCTGTCAAAACTTGCACATTATGTGTCGGGCCTTTACTTACTGTGTTAGCCCAAGTTCCATATCCTAGTTGTGTAAGTGAAAATGTTAGTTAGCCTATGTTTCTATTTGCCACGTTTAAATTTTGAGAGTCAAACCATTAATTTTTTACAGTACTAAATAAAAAATACAAGTCATATAAATAATTCAATTTTTTTAAAATGTACTATAAAAAAATATACAATCAAAGAAAAACTTATTCAGATCTCGAAATCTGAAGATGAAGGGAGCATTTCTTATAAATATATTTTATATAATATTTTGAATCTCTAATTTATTTTATTTTTCAAAAAAGTTATGGTAGTTACTTTGGCACGAGGATAATTTTTTTCTTATTAATACATGTGTTATCATTAATAGATTTGTCATCCCTTCTCCCTACCTTTCTCTACAATATTCTTCTTATTGCTTTATTATTTATAACACGTTATCGATACGAATTTCTGCTCGAAACACTTTTTTATGCAAATTATGGACTAAGGTTCGTTTATTCAATATCAGTCCAAAAGGCTCTAAAAGAGCCCAAAAAATAAAAGGAATTTTCGCATATAGCCACTCAAAAATAGTCTAATTACGTTACATAGTTATAACTTGCTAATTACAATTCGTAGCTATATGTTATAGGGAGGAGAGTAGCGAGCGAGACTGGGAGAGGGAGGAGAGGGGCGAGCGAGAGAGGGCTAAGAGTGGGAGAAAGATGAATTGTATATGTATATCGGTTAGATAATTGTATATTATACATATGTATTTGTATATTCTGACGAGAGAGATTGGGAGAGGGAGGCGAGAGGCGAGCGAGAGAGGACAATAATTTGTATAATTCGCATCTCGTTTGAATAAATCACAGGTATATTTGTATAATTCGCATGTTTTTGTATAATTGAGTAATATAAAATCTGAAATTATACAGATATAATAAAACTCAAAATAACTAATTGATACAAACATAAACATATGAACTTTAAACAATTATACAAAATATATTATACAAATTACATTATATAAATTATACAAAAATTCGAAAACTACACATTTATACAAACTTTGAAAAGTTACATACAAAAAGATTGAATGTATATGATGACAAAACTGAAAAACCAAAGGAAATCATCGTCATATACAAATACAAATCAAACAAATAATTGTTAGTTGTGAATTATACAAATATGACGAATTATACAAATACAAACGTGGCTAATTATACAAATTTGAAGGCAACCCACGTAATTAAGAGTTAATATTAATCGCGAGTGATAATTATAACAAATTATAGCTATGATAAGTAATTAAGTATTATAAATCTGCTTAACCGCGTAATTTTCTCAAAAAATAAACTGGAAAGGAAAAAGGAAGCAAAATATATTTGCACATGAACTCGGTCCAAAAGTGACCAAGTTCAGATAGACTGAACACCCTAAAAATAGGATTTCCTAATGAAAGCAACTTCAGCTTTGTCTCCTCCGCTCCCACCACCAAAATGTCGCTTCGCACCCTTCATAACAAAGACCTTCACCAGCTCGTCCTCTGGGTGATCAATATTCTTCACCGGTGATTCTCGATCTTCATCCTCAACTTGTAGTAGTAGCTATTTCATTTTTTATTCCTGATATTTGTTCAAAAATCCCGGCTGATGGGCATCCCAAATTCTCAGGTGTGTATTTCAGTGGAGGTTTAAGAGTTTGGGATAAACTCGAAAAGGGGTTAGAACTGGGTATTTAAGTTTTGTAGCTCACAGTAAGTTAATCCAGTTCTCCCATTTTTCTTTCATTATCTAGAGTGTGATAACTTTTTTGTTGAATCTACTTGATGTAGTGGATGAGAAAACTAACTTGCTCCCAGGTTCCTCCGTTTGAGCACTCAGTTGTGTACGAGTTGAGTCTTGCCGATTCAGTTTCAAAACCCTGATTTTTTTACTGGTGATCCTTTTAGTTTGGAATTTTTTTTCTCTGCTTGATTGATGGTTATACTTATGTTAGTGATTAGGGATGGCAATGGGGCGGTGCGGGCTGAACTTAACCCGCTAAATTTTTAATCCATCCCGCCACGTCCCGTATTATAACTCTTTTTCATTTTCAACCCACCCCATCCCACCCTGAATAGACCCGCCCCGCATGAATCCACCCGCATAATTTTTTTAATATTGTCTTTTTCTAGTCATGTTTGATACTATAAATAAAATTTATAAAAATAAATTTATTTTTTCATTAAGTTGTATTAATTTAATAGTATAATGACTTAAAATTTTATTTTTTAGAGGTCAATTGGGAAACATGTAAAAAATTATATTATTTTTTATTGAACTATTTTCATTTATTATCTTAAATATTTTAGTAGCTTTAATGAAATTATCTTAATAACTAATGTTCTATCACTCTTATAACATGTAAAAAATTAAAATTAAGTTTGAATCCACATAAAATCACATATATCCGTAACTCCCCACACATTAATTTTTAAAAAACTCATTCCAACCCGCCCCGCATCCGTCCCGCACCACACAACCTTAA
>JAJOOS010023191.1:0-20511 GCA_029582725.1 Solanum chiquidenum | reverse complement strand
TTGTGGAGCTTTGGACTCAACTCTTGTCCAGAGTTGTTGAGTTATATATTGTGATTAGGCTGTTGTATCCTGGAGGGGACAAGTCAAGTAGGACTACTGCTGGACCGGTGAAAAACATTTGCTGCAGTGGGCTTGAATCTCCTTAAAGAGAGCGAGATATCCGCGCCTCAGCCTGAAGAGATTTATTTCTTCATTTTTATTTTCAATTGTAATCTTGTATTTTTGTTATCTTGTAAGTTTTTCACTAACAGAAAATCTTGTTGGAAGCGTCATCCCTGAATGGGCCCTGCAGAAAATCGTATTTACTCTTTCTATTTCTAACCATCAGGGAGATTCATCCTAGATTATTCCAGCAAATAGCAGAATCGTGGCTAGAGAACTATACTAGTGGCCTACCCAATTTATTGTAAAATTTTCACGATCAATGATTGGACCATGCAAACTAGAAATGCTTTTTCTTAGCTAAAGAAAGAGATTACTCGATTCAGATTTAATCGAGACTCCAAACATCATATTAGAAAAAGAAGAAGAAAAAAACAAGAACAGTGATTTTGTTTATCCATTTTTTTTGCTTAACTCAAAAGTTTCCTATTTAAATATATGTGTGAGAAAAATTGCAAGTTGGTTGTAACAGGACATAGTTGGTTAATTAATAATTGACAAAACACGAGTGAACGTATCAAATGTGGAAAAAGAACTATTACGTTTGAAAGGTAAAAAGTCACCAAAAAAACAAAGACAACAGGGAGTCAAAGGTTTGGGCATTCACATGGAACACATCAATTCAATATTTAGTAATCGCTTCGTTTTAATCTGTTTGTCATGCTTTATTTTAAGTCTGCTTAAAAAAAATTATTTTCTTGATAATTTTATAATTTTTAACTTTTCATATGACATGTTTAAGACCACAAGATCTGCATATCTTTAATTTAAAATTATAAGATTTAATTTATTTATTTTTACTTTTTAAACTCTGTGTCAAGTTAAAATGAAGACAATTAAATTAAAATAGAGAGAGTAATACAAAAAAAAATAGTAATAAGATGTAATGTAATGCTTTAAATTCAATTACCCTTTAAGAGTATATTGGATATGAATTTGAATTAATTAAGTAATCTTGAATATATATGAAATGATTAAATAATTTTTTTAATTCAATTAGTAATACAATTGATGATCATCAAACATAGAAGTAGAAGAATATACCATCCATTTTTCTCACCAGAATCATACTATACATATAAAATAAAATAAAATTACTAGACTAGACATTGACACAAATCTTTAAAGATTTGGATCAATTTATATTACAATTTCATTTTCCTTTCACTAAGAAATTAAATAATATTACATAAATTTTATTCGCGATTCTTTTTCTTAATACTATATATTTTACTCAAAATTTATCTGAGTACTCGATGAGATTTTCTAGAACCTGAGTTAGAACTGGCGAATCTATAGATATAGAGAGCGTTTTCCCCTTTAATCAACTCATGTCCATAGGGTCTCCCATGATCCAAAGTTATCATCTAAGAGACTCATAGGGGAATTGTCTAAAGATTGTTGTGGTGGTGATATTGTTTGTGGAGTAGATTGGCCCATTTCCATGCAAATTAGTGCCATGAGATTTGCTTGTTGGCATTGCATGTTGACAATTTCAGCTTGTGCCTTAGCCAATTGTGCTTGAAGATCACTAACTTGCTTTTGTAATTGGCAAATTGAACCTGCACAACCATATACTGGATCTCTAAGTCTTGCATTTGCTTCATATACCATGCTGCTTACAGCATCTGCCCTTTGAGATTCTGGTAATTCCTATATAAAAAAAAGTGATCTTATTTAATAGTGATCGAATAAAAAGACAGTCTGGTGTACAAAACATCTGAGTTCATATGGGATTTGGGGAAAGACAAGACAATATGCTAAGGGGTGTGATGTAGAGTTGTAGACGGTCTACCCTAATACAAGTATTAGTGACTGCTTTTACAGCTTGAATATATATATGTGTAAGTAGTTTTGCTAAATTAATCAAGTTGTTGAAACAACTATAGCTAGTGTTAATAACTAATTTTGAGAGAAATATATAGCAAGTAATAATATCCGTCGTTAATTCTATTTGACAATGGATTCGAGATGATATATCAAACAATTACATTTATCTGCAAAGATATTTAACGACGAATTTCACGAATAATTGTTGCTTTTGTAATAGTGAAGGATTTTGATCATTTTAACTCAAGAAGCGATATATATTATTTGGTATAGATATGCAATGATGTGAACTTGAAAAATATAGATTATCGTCTTTCGATCGATCGTCTATATGTTTTTAAACTCATGTCATGCCAATATTTATGCAAATACAAATAACAAGTGTCAGAAGTTTTCTATATTTTTTAAATGTATAAATCTTTAAAAGATTAAACCGCCTGGAACAAAAAAGACAAAAAATTCAATAAATCCCCACTTTTCCGAGAAATAGAAAAATGAAATATAGAGACATGAAAAGAGGAGTAACTATATATATTGGAATGAAAAGAAAGAAAGACTTTATTCTAATAATTATAAAAATAAATAAAGTAGATTGATGTGGTTGTTGTTTCTCATTATTATAGTCAATAGAGAAATAAATTCCTTACACTAAGAAGGGCAATATGATTGAGATATTTCCTTGTCAATTTCTTATGTCTATTTCAACCATCAATTTTTAGCTAGGTATTGCTTTCCAAATTTGCAACTATATCCTACCTAAATACTACTTGACTCCAAATTTGTCTACATTTCATGCATATATTTTTGAAATTATAAAATAAAGTCTTATTAAATATTAAAATAATCCTAATTAATAACCACCACAAAATTAAAAGAAATTATAATTAAAGTTATTCTCAAACTAAAAACAATCTATTTATAGTTTGCCTCTTAAAAATTGATAATGTAAGAGAATTAGAAGCTTCCCTTATTTTAAAGGGATTCAATCATTAATGTATATCAATAAAAAATTAAAAAATAAATATTAATATGAACAGAAAGGGGATTCAATTGAATTCCTTCCTAACAAAAATAAACTAAATACCCAAAAAGTAGGGCAAATATATACTTTGGGAGGTAGTGTATTAATAACTGGTGTGGACGAATTCGGTAACTTTTGTTAAAATCATAGTATTTGTACAAAAATATTTATTAAAAATGTATTAAGTATTCAATTATGAACCAAGTAAGTCGAGTTATGACCTCCTACTGATAAGAATTCATAAACTTCAAATTCTGACTCCATCTCTTAAAGACAAGTACTAGTACTAGTACTTCGAGTTATGAATTGTTATTCAGAATTCATAAACTTCAAATACTGACGTACCATATATATCATCAATATTGATAAAAGACTTATAATATATACCTGCAAAAACTTAATAATATTGCTAGCACCAAACACACGATGAGCCGTAGTGAACTTAATAGGATCATTTGGAGGAAAATAAGGTGCCAACACACATTTCTCAGCACAGCGCCGCCGTAATATTTTACAGGCGGCGCAAGGGCTCACCACC
This sequence comes from Solanum chiquidenum, assembly GCA_029582725.1. NCBI lineage: Eukaryota > Viridiplantae > Streptophyta > Magnoliopsida > Solanales > Solanaceae > Solanum > Solanum chiquidenum. The sequence goes on along the minus strand of JAJOOS010023191.1, from coordinate 16,960 downwards.
ACTGTCACTGACGATGGTGGTGAGTTAGGTGAAGATGAAGACGAAGGCGATACGGATCGAGATGAAGATGAAGATATGGTGGATTCCATATTTTAAAAAAAAGATTCAAATTTTTTAATCTTTGTAGAAATGTGTATAAAAGGAAAATAGTGTTTACTTGATGTGTTCTAAGATGGAGTGAACAAAGGGTATATTTATAAGCCAAAGGAGAAAAATAAGTGGGAGTGTGATGATGTCATAAATAATAAAATGACGTCACTACCCTTGTGGTCTTTTTTTTTTTTTTTTTTAAATAATAATAAATTTTATATCTTTCATTTATTTGGTATTATGATATGACAATTTGAGTCTAATGAGAAAGAAAAAAAATCATGTAATCGATTTTTATTTATTTTGGACTGAGGCATCGTTAATGTTTGGTTGTTTTTCTTTTAATCTATAAGCTTTTTGATTGGAGAGGAAATTTTAATAGTTCAGTTAGCTATATAAACTTTAATTAATTGGCAAGAATTTAATTTTCTATCTTGTAATTTTTTAGCTAGTTTTTATTTTGTTGTTGGTTGTGGCAATCTTCTATTTTCACTAGTACTAGTAAAATACTCCGTCCATTTCAAATTAATTACCTGGCATGCACGTTTATTAAGAAAATTTTAATAAGAATGAGATTTTGATTATTTTATCTTTATTTATGTCTTAAAATGTACTTCTACTGTTCATTTTTACTTGTCCACGATTTCAAACTCATCACTTTTAACGTATCTCTCTATTTTATATTTCTCAACATTAATTACTTATTTCCCCAACTAATTCTCTAAGACCTAAGATTGTAAGTCAATTAGTATTGATATTGTGATAAACCACTCATATTAGTTATTATTTCTTATAAGGCGTGTAAAGTTTAAAGTGAACAAGTAAAAATGAACGAAGAGAATAATCATCAAATATTTATTCTATTGAGTTATTTGTGATCTTCAAGAACAGTTACTATAAAAAATAAAATAAAATAAAAATTGATTTTATCTTTAAATTTTAAAATAACAAAATATTCAAATACGAATTACGAAAAATAATTTAAAACGAACTATTTCTAGAGAGTTCATTGTCTTTTTGGCCTTTGCATGTGAAAACTCCAAAACTAGGTTTGAATAGTTTAGCCGATTTCTCAGAATTATTTTAATATTAGTAACTAATCAATCAAGGATGTTAAATTAAGTCTTTAATTAAATAGTTGTTGTAAACCAACCTCATGTAAACGACTTATATTAATTAAACCCAAAGTTTTTGCGACTTACTAATACTTTTGAAATAAAAATAACAATAATAAATATTTGAGGAGTAAGTTTAAGTATACAATTTAAAATCCAAGTGTTATTATTAACAATGTTACGCGATAATAGATACGCGATACAATTACAATAGATTACTAAGCGATAATTTAGATATCAATTTAAAAATCAAGTATTACTAACAATGTTACGTGAGACAATTGCAACAATTGGTCACTTAGGGGTCTTAGTTAGTAGTTCAAGTTATTTTTTCTTTCGACGATGAAGTATTGTGATTAACTTATCTTGCAGTACTACTTGAAGTTGTGAAGAAATTCTTGTGCCAGTAAAATTATTTAAATATTTATTAATAACTCTAAAAAAAAATTAATTCCTCATTTTTTTCAAAGAAAAGGAAAAATAAACGATTTCTTTTTTCTTGAGTATTTTTTTATGCATAAAATATTATATGTTGAGGGTGTGGAAAAATTATTGCATGGGAAGTCATCATTAAGGAATTAATTGAGAGTAAAAAATGGGGTAGTGCTTCCTAACGACCTATCTTTCCTTAGTCTAATATTTATTATATTTTCTAAGCAATCCAAAGTGTTTCACACCTAAAAATTGGATATGTTGCCTTTCTAGAAGAATGCAGGTGAAGTTAATTGATAGTGATTCGATGCACAAAGTATTTTGAATTTAGAATAATGAACATCTAAGAGGGTATAATGTAGGGTTTATTTGACATTTCACAATTCGACACATAATACAAATTTAAATTTTGAACTCATATTTTAAAAGTAAAATTTCACTCCATGAATCTTTTTATATACTGATTTATCAACTACTCAATTTGTTCACTTTAAATTGTTCACAACACTAAAATTATATATTCACTTACACCTTTAGCCTATCAAAAGAAAAATATTATTTATCTTCACATTTTGCTTTTAACATTTTTTACTTATTCTCCAAATGATTTCTCAAAACCTATGATTAGGCATCAATTATATAAAATTAATAATAAATTACTCATATCAATTAATATTTCTTAATTAGATGCATGCAAAATTTAAACTGGATAAGTAATAAAAGCGAACAGAGAGCGTATAATTACTCTACCTTCCCATCCGCTCGCAACACTACTAACAAAACAAATTTTGACACTTATAACAACTTTCATTGGAAATTAGCTATTCGATCACGACTTTCATCAGAAATTAGCTAGTCAAAATAATTTTTGATGAATTTTTCATCAAAAATCTCTTAACGACAAGCAAAATTGACGAAACATCAATCAGAATTTGCATTGTTTACTAATATATAGTAAATTGGTTAATCTTTTGTGATATATACATCATGAATATTTTTAATTTCAACTCGACTAAAAGAAAGTGGAGATGATTTTTTTCTTTTTCCATCTCTCATTGGAAAAGAATAAACAAAAAAGTCCTCCATCTTTTTGGACTTGGAAGTCACAACTAAAAGAAAGTCAATGGTCACTAACAATTAATCTTTAACATAGAAAATAGGATCAATTTTTTTTTTGTTGGCTCTTTTTGGTTTTTGATTGACATTAAAATATATGACCTTATCAAACTTCATTATTTTGAAACTAATTTATTCTCTTGCAATTAAATTAAGCCACGTGTAATATAAAATTTGAACGTGGAAAATAGTTGTTATCTTGGTATTTTGTTTTCATTATTTCCTTTCGATTCTACTTTGATCACACCTCTTTTACGTTGAGGTCTATCGAAAATAATTTCTCTATTTAAAAAAATAAAAATAAAATCTACGTATATCTTATCCCTATACCAAAATGATCCAGAATTAAGTGGTTGGCATTTTGGGTTTCTATAATTAGTGAGACAGAGAGACAATAATTCCTACTACTTAACCACCATCTCATTACGTGTCTTCAAAGTAGAAATAAAAAATGACAAAATATTATTCATATCACGTTATTTATAATAAAAACAAAGGTCATCTCGTTTGGCACATGCTTTAGAAAAAAAAAACTTCTTAATTTTATCTTCTTCTTTTTTCTTTTTTTTTTTGCTTTATTATGACCCTTTTTTTTAAATAAAAAAAAATCAAAATAAATTATGGGTAAAAACCCTAATTATTTATCTACTTTCAATGTAATTTTATAGAAAATTATATTTTGATTTTACATAGTTGATCTTTAACTTGTTCGAAATTGAAGTACAATAATATTTATATCCTATATAATTGACATCAATTATATCATAAAAGCAACATGTTTCTAATTCTTGTTCATCAAGATTCAAGCTCGAGATTTTCTTACATATGACATTATTCGTGCATGAGCTTGAGATTTTTTTTGATATATGAAATTATCCATGCTTCATGCACTAATATTTTATGGTGTTAGAATTAAACTATTTAATTTCAAATTATATAAAAGGAAAAAAAACAAAAGAATATTGTTGACTGATTTTTTTTCCTTTGTGAATTCACAAGTAATTTCCCACGGTTTACACCACTTGTTAGGTAATAGTAATACTCATAGTAATTTAATGAGTTTCACGAGTTTTTTTTTATTTTAAAAAAAAACAATTTAATTTTCATAATGATATGACTTATTTATTACGTTTAAATATGATGCATTTCAAATCAAATGAGAGGTCTTCGAACCTTGTTACAAACTATAAAGTCCTAAATAAAAACAACCCCAAGTCAAAGATCGACCATTTTTCGAACCTTTTGATATGTATTGCACCTCCCCAATATAAAACAAATCCACTAGAGAAAAAAACTCAATTTTGCACTGCTACGATCAATCGTTGAATTTATCCAAGGAATTCATGGGATTTTTGTGGATTGTGTTGCGGAAAATATATCAAATCGTTTAATATTCATAAAAAATTCAATTTATTTTCCGTTATTATTATTATTATTTGAAGAGTTATGAAGTATTTTTGCCACTCTAACTTTAATTTTGCAAAGATATTTTAAAGTATTTTTTAGCTATTGTTATATATATATAGCTTCTATTATATTATTTTTTACGTTTGTTATGTTTCACCTGAGACGAGTATTTATAAAAATAATTCCTCGATAGGAATACAATTGCGCACACGTCATCTTTGTAAATTTTCAAAAAATCAAAATATCAGAGTATCTGAATTCATGTAAAAATTATGTAAAATATGTTTGACCCTCATACTTTGAATCCTCTAATTTCGGAAATAGTCATTAATTATATCTTTTAACATTTTGTTATAATAACATGTTATCTTTGACCAAAAAATAAAACATGTTATCAGCATAGCTAATACGTCCAAAAGTACACATCTAATTTCTAACTTTTCAACCCAATGATAGAGAGAAAAAAAAAATCTACTAATTTAATAAACTTTTTAAACTTATAAATTTGTCAGTGGAAGCAGTTGGACTCAATTGCAAAGTAAAAAATTTAGGATGGAAATATATATATATATATATATATAAGAAAAATTAGATATATTGCGTGTGGACTTTGTTAAAGAGAAAATAATATAATAGATGACAGTTGAGAAATATATATATAATTTAAAAAATATATATTTAAGATCTTTTATTATAATTTTGCTTTAGATCATTAATTTTATTGAGCCAGTACTAATATTTTGTATCTTTTAAAAGAGGAAGAGAAGACTGCCATATGGCTTCGGAATGGAGCCCTACACGTTACAAATTTAAATTAGTCAAATTTCAGTATAAATATTTGGAAAAAAAGTACCATATGAAGCACGTCATTATGATATATAGGAAATAGACGTGTACATTTGAAAGGAAAACTAAGTAAAAAGAACATGTAGGGAAGGAGATTTGATCCCTAATAATTTTCTTGACATGATGGCCTCCACTTTGTGTTGAAATTAATTTTGTGGTTCTTGACCTTTTTTGAATTTTTATTTTTTATCTGTGTTTAATATCTATATTGAAGTTCGATAAACACTATTTGTATTGAAGTTTGATAATCATAATATATATTAAAGTTTGATTAAATTTGAATGTGTGTATTGTAGAGTCTAGCGATACCTTTAATAGGTTTTTCGTTTTTTAAGAATTCGAACCCAAAATCTATGATTAAAGATGAAGGAATAATGTTGATGAGAATGATCTCAGGTTGGTTCAGAACGAAAACTCTAAGCTTCTTATAAGATTTGAGTAGAACTGTTAATATGGGCGGGCCAATCCCATCCGGGATAACCCATATAGACTTTGAAATTTGACGGGCCAGGCCGAGCTAGCCCATTATTAGTGTGGGCCAGAAAATGGTCGGCCCAGCCCACAAGTACGTGGATTACGGGCTTGACGGGTCAGCCCTCTTTTCTTAAAAATATATTTTTTTATAATTTTTTAAATTAAATTATAATTTAAAAATACTATCATAAATATCAACAAGATAATATTACATGGTGCTAGTGTTACTACTTGTTAATCAAATCCACAAATAAAATTATCTTTTTAATATTTATTAAGTTTGATTTCAAGTAAAAACATAAATAACTAAATAAAAATAAACCTAATTATTTTCCAATGATCATAATAAAACACAAAAACTATGACAATATTCCATAGGCTACGGCCTATGTAGTGATTCCTAGAAATTTTAGGAAATTTTTATTTTATATAGTACATATTTTATAAACATAATTTGTATTTAAATTGTCATATTTCAAACTTTAAACATATTTTGAGTTTAGACTCTTGTTATTTTTAAATACTCTGTTGTATTTTTATTTTTTAATTAGTTTTTATTTGTCCCATGAGCCGGCTCTATCTATATTTCTCAAGCCCCACAAATCGGCAGACTTATTCAGGTCGGGCTAAAAAACCCTTTTCTTAAATGGGCTCCAAAAATCATAGTCCAATACTATCGAATCACGGGTTAGGCCAAGCCGGCCCAACGGGCCTAGCCCATATTAACGGCTTTAGATTTGAGTAATCTTCATTCCTTTAAGTATCTGGGTGAGAGGGGATATTAAGAGACTAATTCACATCGGATCAGGACGAGAATTCTGAATTCTTTATAATAATTGAAATTTCTCTTTAAGACATTGTTAAAACTGCGCTCTACGTGAAAAAATAAGCATTCTCGCCAGGAAAATTCCATAAAATTCATCTTTGATCTTAAGTAAGAAATTTTATCAATTTAAATTTTGAAAACACCTTTCCAAATATGCAACTTTATCATTATTTTGTAAGTAATTTATGTATTTGAAAATAATCAATTGTCTTGTTATGCGATAGAGTATATTAAAATATCATCTTCTATTTATGTCATTTTTCATAGTAATACTTTTAATTTGAGAATAAGTCTAAACTATATATTAATATATCTAGGTAACATTATATTTTAAGAAATTTTTAATTTTCAAGACAATAATTTTTTTCATGTTCCTATTTATACCCAATAATCTCAAAATTTTACCACTAATTGCTTCGAGTTGTTTGAATCTATTTTGAAGGGTTTTTAATTAAAAATTGTCAATCTATATGTGTATTTTTATTTTTGAGATGAAGATGTATCAAAATAATTTCTCTATCTTATAAAAATAGAAATAAAATCTACATATATCTTATTCTGTTCAAATATCATTTATAGAATTATATTGCGTATTATAATGTTATTGTTGTAATAATCTATACATCTATTTACGTTTATTTAATGATTAATTTCCGATAGCAATTTGTTGGAGAGATTTACATTCTACATCCAAAAAAAGAGAGAGCAAAAGAAGGGATAATTACACGAATTATACAATTTAGAATTTAGATAATTATATCATCTCGATCATATTCTAAAATAATAATAGCGATAAAAAAAATAAGGATGATAATAAAGTAAACCACAAATGTCTTAGTTAGTCCTAAATCTCATATTGTCTTTTTTTTATATATATTCAAGAAGTAAATTTTAATTTAGATAACTTCTTTTTTTCACTAAAATATATAAAATATGCAACTATATATATCATTATTTTGTAAGCAATATATGTATTTAAAAATAATCAATTGTCTTGTTATCTGATAGAGTACATTAAAATATTATCTTCTATTTATGTCATTTTTCATAGTAATACTTTTAATTTGGGAATAAGTCTAAACTATATTAATATCTAGGTAACATTATGTTTTAAGAAATTTTTATTTTTAAGACAACATTTTTTTTCATGATCCTATTACCCAATAATCTCAAATTTTTACCACTAATTGCTTCGAGTTGTTTGAATCTATTTTGAAGGGGTTTTAATTAAAATTTGACAATCTATATGTGATTTCTTTTTTAGATGAGGGTGTATCATAAATAATTTTTCTATCCTATAAAAATAGGAACAAAATCGACATATATCTTATTCTGTTCAAATTTCATTTATAGAATTATATTAAGTATTATGTTATTGTTGTAATAATCTTTATATCTATTTACGTTTACTTAATGATAAATTTCCGATAGCAATTTGTTGGAGAGATTTACATTCTACATCCAAAAAAAGAGAGCAAAAGAAGGGCTAATTACACAAATTATACAATTTCGAATTTAGATAACTATATCATCTTGATCATATTCTAAAAACAATATTAGCGATTAAAAAAAATAAGGATGATAATAAAGTAAACCACAAATGTCTTAATTAGTCCTAAATCTCATATTGTCTTTTTTACATATCCAAGAAGTGAATTTCAATTTTAGAGAACTTTTTTTTCTCTATAAAATATATAAAAGGAGAAGTCATAAAAGAAAAGAAGACATCTATTGATGATTTTTGTTGTATTTATCAACTTTGATTTGAAGCATTTTCATAATTTTATCTTTTTATTCCATCGAGTGTTTATTGAGCTCCATCATTACATGACTTCAAAGAATATATTTCTTTCATTTTGTTAATTTATTATGTTACTTTATATTTATTTTTTCTTAATGTCTGGTTTCTCTTGTGTCTTGTCTACTTTGTTGATATGTAGGGGTGATAAATGAGCGAGTGAAGTTGAAATTAAAAATATTAAAATTCTGAATAAATTGAACATACATATTATTTATATTTAGACTCATTTTAACATCGCTATTTATATTGCGTGTTGAACTACTCCTAAAGTAATAATACGATCTTTATAAGTGATATTTGTCACTTTGACTCATCATACTATAGTCTCATTCACCAAACAAAACAATGCCATGATATATTCAAAGGGAAAAGGGTCATATTTGACACTTCACTATAGAAAAAAAAGTTTTGAATATTATCTTCTTTGTTATATTATTGGTCTATATATATCTTTTATGTGTTCTTAACGCTATGTTCGTGGTGATAGTACATATGGTGAAGGTATTGGTGACTTTGGATACTGAAAAAAAAAAAGGACTGATACGATAAATTGATATAACATTTTGATTATAATTGATGGATTAACAGATCAAGAAAAACAAATTTAAGTCATTTTTATAATATCATGAATATATATGAACTGATAATACAAATATTAAAGAAATATATAAATCACCAGTATAATGAAAAACAATATTAAACCTTTTTCGATAGCAAAGGGACAAATTATTCTTACATTGACCAAATTAAATGAATTCAATTTTCTTCATTTACTAGTCGTATGTACTATATACTATAATTATTGTGTTATTTACTAATTTTTTTTTTTTTTATATATATATTAAACGTGGAAAAAGGAGAAGAATTTTGTGTAGGACATTGGGCAAAGACCAAACATTCTTGACTATATAGTTATTACTTATCACCATCAATTAGCTCAATTTTACCTAAGTTGTGTACCTAATTAATGCTGTATAGAGAGACTAATAAATATTCCATCATCATTATACTTGAAGAATACTACTTTCTCCGTCTCATTTTATATAAGTTAGTTTGATTTAACACGGAGTTTAAAAAAGAATGAAAAACTTTTAAAATTTGTGGTCTAAAATAAGTGATACATGTTTGTGTGCTACAAATTATTTTACTAAGAGTATAATATACATTTTAAAGTCAAATTGTTACTTAATATAGAAATATGTGTTTGTGATTCTCTTTTAGACTGACGAAAAAGGAAAGTAGGTCATATAAACTGGGACAAAGGGAGTAGTAGCATTTTGGGATTTCACTTCATTTTTAACTATCGTTTTAGCTCAAAAATTTATTACAAAAATAATTTTCGAATTCAAAGTTAAAAATTGATAATTATTTTTAATTATACCTTTAATATTAAGAGCCATGCATAACATTTAATAGAAAAAATCGATCGATCTTTATTAAATATAGTTAACTTAATAAAATGGATCTTATATTTATGATTTTCGTAGTTAACGTGAAAAAGCTAAAACAATAATTAAAATGAGACGGAGAAAGTACTAGCTAGTTCATTGGGTTTCTAGAGCTTTCTTTCATGTCAAATACTTGTGCAATTGTCTAAGTTCTACTCATTATTGTACTTGACCTCAAATACAAGTAGGGTGATAAAGTCATAAACGGTTTGGTTTATGACTCGATTTTTAACTCATTTTTATTCAGTTTAACTTAAATAACTCATCTATTTATAAATTTATTATATTTTAATATTCTCAAATTCAGTTTAACCCATTTACTCAGCATTCCTAAATACAAGTATAATATATGAAAGAATTGATTAAAATTAATAGTGAATCCAATATCAAAGTTAGTATTTTTTTTATGCTTACTATTGACTTATAACGATCAAATTAAGACTTTAATCGATCATATTTCCCCTAACTCACTATAGTCCTTTTTTCTTGTACTTGTGTACACATTTTCTCTTATTTTTTCCAAATAATAAAAAAAAAAATAGAGTCCAAGTTGTCAACTTGGCAGTGTTAATTAGCAGAGGATGTATAACATATATATATATATATAATTCCATTTTTAGTCGTTTGAAATCCGTAGCGGAATCAAATTTTTTATTAAGGAATCTAAAATACAAAGTAGTATCCACATAAAGAAGTCAAAAGGATTCAATATCTACTACATATATGTAAAAAATAATTTTAATTATTTATAAATAGTATAATTTTTTATCAAAAGGGGTTTCTTTCATTCTATCCGACTCCGACCCTATATGAAATAATTTAATTAAAAAAAAAGTGATGAAAAAAGAAAAGAAAAGAAAAAGGTCCACACGGCTTTGAATTTAATTTTAAGCCAGTTTCCCATTGAGACCTCCGGCTTATATAGTCTTTAGCGATGGATTATCAAAAAATATTATTAATTTCGAACAATTTAAAGATGAAGTTGATAGCTAAATTTAATTTTTTTAAAAAATAGCAAATTAAGTGTTAGCGTAGGGTCATGTTAATTTGTAGTATCTTTTTCTTCTTTGAAATTTTAATGATTTCATATTGTGTACGTTGACAGTATGAATTTATTTTATATTAACAAATTAAGTTAATTTATAATAATAAATTAAGATGCAACAATTATATGGAGTGTCAAAAAAAGAGATAGATATCTTCATATGCTTTTTGAATATTTTTGAATTATGATTGTATAAATTTTACATAAAAAAACTAAAAAAATCTATGTTCGAAATCACACTAAAAAAATTGACAGTTCAACTTTCGTATATCGTTTTATATATATAAAAAATGAGATGGAGAGAATATTATTTAATGGTTCATGTGAAACATCTCTACTACTCAAAATTAAAATTAATTTGAAATCATGAAACACAATTCTTTTTTTTTTATATATATAAAAGTAAAATAAAATTGGCATGGTGGTGAAATGTGTAACCAAATAGTCCTAAAACATGAGTACTTTATTAGTATAAGAAATGTTAGTTGTGAAGCATACTTTTTTTCCTTTAAAGCAAAGACATGGTCATGTAATGTGTATTCAAACTTGGTCCTAAAATAAGACTACCTTATTATAAGAATATTTGACTAAATTATTGGTTCTAGAAGTTTCTTTGTGGGAATTGAAGGATAATTTTAATTTCCATTGCCATTTCTTTTTCTTTTTTAAGTCTAGTCATTCTCTAAGAATATTGATTTTGAGTCTATTGATAAGATTGAGAATGATAGCCTAAGTTGAATACAATATAGTCAATACTCAATAACTAACCCTTCATTTCTAGCTTGCAACAAGTAGTACTAGTTAGTGTCACATTCATACCAACAAAATAAAGAAAATAAACGGGGGGTGGGGGTGGGGTGGTGTGGGTTTTTGCATTGTTTTGAGAATCCCCACCAAAGAAAGACTTGCCAAATTCTAAATGACCCCACCCTAATCAATTTTATGAAATTAAATAATGATGTGAGCGAGATTCGTTATGTATCTCCAGATCAGAGTTTTAATCAAGTGGGATGATAATTAAGAGAGATCAGAGTTTAAATTAGAGGTATGCATGCAAAACATGAGATGATATCTTCACATAACTAACATATATTCGGTGAATTAATTGAGGTACAACGCAAGTTAATTCAGACGCTATCGACATAAAAATAGTGATATATACTATGTGAGTGGGAATTTTAGGACTAGAGCTTCAAAGAAGGGCAAAGAAATAGAAGAAGTCAATTTTAGTCTCTCAAAAGTCTTGATATGCTAGTTGAGTTAGGTTTGGCTTGACCAAATACACAATATTTACCCATTCAAAATAATTAACTCCTGTTAATTTTCAATTTTTTAAAATTTAAAAGTTGATTTTTAAGTTAACCTAGCTAGTTGTACACATATGATTAGGGGTTATGATATATAGTAGGTAGTTACAGTACTAATTAGTTACCAACATGATTCAATTATGACTGTTTGGTACAAAATTATGATTAAGAAATTACAAAATGATTTTCTAGAACTAATAACTCCTACTCTAATAATTGAAAAAACATCAAGTCTTGAAAAAGTTAAAACAATAGAACTTCTACAAATTATATTGAATTATCAACTACTATGTTTTAATCTCAAATTATATTGTTCTGTTATGTGATACTTGAAGCGAGGGTCTTTCGGAAATAGGCTCTCTACTACCTCACGAGATAGGAGATAAGATTTGCATACACTTTATCCTCCTCAAACTTCAATTTGAGATCGACTATACTTTGTGACCCTCACATGGGCGGAGTTAATTGTGTGTTGATGAATATATATGTTACCTTTCTAGAAAAAAAAAAGTCACATCGATCATTAGCCATATCATCACCTTTCAAAGTAATTACCTACTTATATACGAAGACCCAAATAACATTAAACCCCAAAGCAACATTAATATCAAACTTACATATTATAGACTGATAGTCTGATACTAATAAATAAAAAGAGATTTTAAAATGTCATATAGTATTAAGGAAAAACTACGTAATTAGACATACTTTACTATCATATATATTATTATTACTTATACTTTCAAAATATTACGTATCTTACCATTAATTAAGTATTTCCTATCAGATATTGAGGAAAATAAACTTGAATATACATTTTTTTTACTGCCACATAGACTAAAATAGGGAGAGAGGCAAGCGAGATTCGTCATGTATCCCTAGATACATGCAAATCACACTAAATATACACTAGATACATGTATATGTATGTATCTGGTGTTATTCACATGTATCTAGGATAACAAATACATTGGAGAGTGGCGATCCAGATGGGAGAGAGGTGATGGAGGCAAGCGAGATTTGTTATATATCTCAAATACATGCGAATCCACTTAAATACAAATATACAATTATATTTAATTTTGATCCCATGTATACTGAGATACATGCATATGGACGTATCTAAACATATCTAGATGCGCCAAAATCTGATAAAATACGTAATATTACAAACTGGAGTGTTTTGGTGATTAGCTCCTAAATTAATAGGATATATATATATATAAATTGCAGTATGGAAGGTGAATGATGTCTGTCGTATATTCATAATTTCCCAACTACTCGTTATCTAGAGAGTATACATAAACTTTCTACGTATTATAATATTTAATTTAATTAGTTTTAAAAGAAATACTATGTGGTTTAAATAGTTTAATTCTTTGTAGGTACAATACAACTAGTATCAAGTATAATTTCCCATGACTCCTTGCATATTTCTTTTATCAAAAATAACCGCCAAATAAGATCTAAACGTCAAATGTTATTATGGTGTGTAACAATAACAATCATTTGCTATAGCAGCCAAAAATATGTCCGTCATTATAAAGAGGTCCAACTTTGTCTTTCGTAATTACACTTATAAATCTCAATCCTGAACACTCTCAAGGACAACATAGCAATATTTGCTACTTCACCTTAACTAAGATCTTATGCATAACTTGAAGTAACATCATACATACAAATAAAATTCCATCTGATGCTTCAAACTCGCGCACAATAGAGTAATATCGAGGATGGAGGTAATACCAAAATCGAGCACGACACCATCTGGACATATCAACTTGACCTTGTAACACTGCTGATCTAAATGCAGTATTTCAAGCGTAGTCATTCTTTAAGCCAGAGAAGCATATTTTAGGCATACTACTGGAAGGAAATCTCGCGATAAACATGTTTACCTGTTAAAGACACAAAATGACACAATGAGGATTTGAGCAATTACAGTTTCTCAATTTTGAACTACAGCTGGAGCAGTGAAAAAACATCAGAGTTTCATACGCGAAAAAACTCCTTGCTCAATATTTCCTTCTCATACTGATGAAAGAAAAGTGTAATTCGAGAGAAAAGAGAAAGTACCTTTCTTCACCTACACTCTGCGGACAGATCACAGTTGAGCTGATATTTGTCTATTCAGTAGAGAATTTTGGCACAACTGACGAAAGAAAAGAAAAAAGATGGTTAAATTGAGACTGTGCTTAGGCTTTTAGATGTTAAGTTATGGGAAGACAAGCTTTCTGTCTCGTGTGCATTTGAATTCTCTCAGTAGAAATATCAAAAATCAAGAGTTAAACATGTGCATTACTCTAAAGTCTAAACCATCTCCTCCTTCCTCAACTCACGGGAAAAGAAACAATACGTTTCTTTGATAAGTTAGAAGAAAAGCTGGATGTAGTCCATTTCAAGTGAACATTTTTAAGCCGGTGAACTTGGTAGAGCAATTGAATGTTAATCAAGGTTGAACTGTACAATACACAGAGCTTGTGTTCCGCAAAATTGAATTCTCATGACGGTAAATTACAACAAACGCATTAAGTAAGACTACATCATATTTTGAACAGTTTATGCTGTCAGCTACTACTACTACTACAATATATGCATTGCGGCAACTGAAACATGAGTAAATCGTTTTTGTTATCTAACCTTGAATTTATTCCGAGTAGGATACACTTCCTTGCCTTTCCCCTAGTTCTGAGGTCCCACTCAAGGATGAGTACTAATGGAAATAATTTGAAGGAAACTTCATAATCTCCAACTTACTGTATATATCTTCAGCCAAATTTCTGAATATCCAAAACAAGAAACTGATGTTTTAACCATTGTGCTAAAAATCAAAATACTGACAAAAGTGATGTTTTAGCAATTGTGATAGAGATCCAAATACCAAGCACACCCGGCTGACATATCTACCAACGTAAATGGTAAAATATTTGTAGTACATTAGCATTACTTTGTGCTATCAACCTTCTAGGGAAAATTATCAATTCTAACCTACACTCGGTTTCTTTTACAATGACTCAGAGCAAGTTTAAAGATTGCATTAGTTGCAACATATCACCTTTTTGTCATCTTAAATTAGAATGAAAAGGCTTCGCTCCACACGGTCGCAATACATGATCCACACTGCTCAACACTACTAAGAAAAACAAGGATAAGGAATGTAAACAGAATCAAAGGTTGAGACCTAAACAGTTGGCAAATTTCAGCTATAAACTGAAAGAACCTCCCACGAGGATCATTGCCAAATCATTCTCAAAATAGAGCAGAGGAACTGATGATCATTCTCATAACATATATACAAAACTAATCAAAACTGTCATCCTTTAAAAAACGGTTCTTGTGACAAGCATATAAAACTAGTAAAGACTAAGCTACGAAAGTAAAAATATCTTTTTGTGCTTATCAAATTTCAGACGACTACAGAAGAAATTAGCATCACATGACTGCTGAAAAAGGACTTACATTTTGGAAAAAACTACACTTACCTTAGTGAAAAGGAGCCAATCTAACGGAACCAACAATTGAATGCTGTATTGCTGTCAAAATCCTACCAAAGCTGAACAGCTTTCATGATGATGCTTAATTTGCATTCTGCAAGATTCGAGGGAGAAAATATATTCATAAGAAGCAAGTAAGATATGATAATTGCTTGTATTAATATTCATTAGTATGTAACGGAGAGAAACTGCCAAAAAAGAAAGGATATCATGGGCATACCAGATGAAGTTGTAAAGATATGTCACCTGGGCCTAACTCAATCCCAAAAGCTAGCTCATGAGGGGAGGTTTGTCCAGCTCCATCTAAGGAGACCAAATTCCCATCCCTCTACCGATGTGGGACTTCTTAACATAAGTGACCATCAATCCAAAAGCTGATTGATCCAACACTATCTGAGTATGGGTGAGGAATAAGAACCAAATTTGGTCAATTCACCAAGTATGCATAGACTACATCGATCAATTACAAACAAGTATATTTAGTTTCAGTTTTTTGGTTTATATACACACAAACCAAAAGCTATAGTGCTAAAGATCCAAATACTGACAAAAGCTCAGTATATCCTATCACATGCAGTCACATCAAACTTCAAATCCATGTGATATAACATGCCTAAAATAAAAGAAGCAGATATTGGAAGTCTTTTCCAATTTCTTTAAATTCCAAGGTTTGGGCTACCTGACTGATAAAGTGAATTCCTTTGGACCATTTATCTTGGTGGAAGAGACGAGAAATGGGTAACAAAGCTGAACAACTTTCATGATTTTCCAGTCTGGAAGTTGAGGGAGAAAATATGTTAATTGACAAGCAAAGAGAGTCTTACTAGTAAATTAATATTACATTAAGACAATTTGAGTCTTAACGAGAATATATGAATTGCTATTGAGATGAATTTCCAAAGGCAATAATTAACATATATGTGCATGGTAAAAGATTTCTAATTCGTCTACAGTGTTCCCATCACCTTTTTGTTTTTTTTCAGCTAAAATAAATTCATCCCGATCAGAAGATGATTCCTCGGCTTCGCATTGGCAATAGATGTTTTGCACTGCTCAAAGATTTAACAAAGGAAAATAATTAACACGCAAACAAAGGGAAGTAAACAAAAATTAAAAGAAAGAATGAACTTACATTTATCATAGCACCATTTCCATTTACTGCAATTCTCCATCAATATCTATGGAGGGAATATGAGCAATTTTTGGCCAGTATTTTCCCTTGTCAAATTGTAGGAGTGGTTTGAGCAATGGGCATCTGGAAATAGATAGTTTAGAGATGGAAGGGGGCAACCCTTTTACTGGAAGAGATTGGAGATTAGAGCAATGTTGGATGGTCAGCTTAGAGAGGGAAGAGGGCATCCCTGATTCAGGAAGAGATTGGAGATTAGGGCAATTATAAATGTTTAGCACAGAAAGGGACGAGGGCATCCCCAATTCGGGAAGAGATTGGAGATTAGAGCAATTGCAGATAGTCAGATCAGAGAGTGAGGAGGGCATCCCCGATTCAGGAAGAGACTGGAGATTAGAGCAATGTTGGATGGTCAAATTAGAGAGGGAAG
>JAJOOS010023190.1:0-23991 GCA_029582725.1 Solanum chiquidenum | reverse complement strand
CCTGAACTTATTTTATATATAATTTTTTACCCCTTTTCAGCCTATGTGGCACTATCTTGTGGGCCCAACGCGTGTTGACTTTTTTTTCAAAAATAGTGCCACGTAGGCCGAAAAGGGGTAGAAAGTTAATTAAAAAATAAGTTCAGGGGGGTAATAGGACCTTAGTAAAGGTTAGGTGTGTCTCAGGGATTTTGGGTATAGGCTGGGGGGGTACTTATGCATTTTCCCTATTTCATTTAATTTCTGTATTTTTGTGCTAATAACTACAATCACCAGTATTTGTGGATCAAATGTACTCCCTCCGTCCACAATTGTTTGTCAGGGTAAGGTCATGCACATCCCTCAAGAAAAATTTAATACAAGGTGTAATTTGACTAATACCCTACTATATCAAGAATACCAAAAGTCCACATAACTTTTCAATTGAACTACACAATCATTAAGGGCAGAATTGGAAAAAAGTGACTAATTATTTGTTGATTGTTTAAATTGACAATTAATCTTGGACATCTATTTTTAGTATATCTGCCAAACAATTGTGGACGGAGGGAGTATCTATTAACGTCTATTCATTCTCCTTCAAGCGTTTGTATGACCGAATACAATACATTTGATATCCTTATTGATAGAGTTGTCAATATGGGTTGGCCCACTCCATCCGGGCTAATCTATACAGGCTTTGCAATTTGACGGAGCAGGTCGGGCTAGCCCATTTTTTATGTGGGCCAGAAAATGGTCGGTCAAGCCCATAAGTGTGTAGGCTACGGGCTTTGTCGGGCCAGCCCTTTTTTCTTAAAAGTAGATTTTTTAAAAATTAAATTATAATTTAAAAATATTATCATACATATCGACTAGTGTTACTACTTGTTAATCAAATGCACAAATAAAATTATCAATATAATATTTATTAAGTTTGATTTTAAGTAAAAACATAAATAGTTAAATAGAAATATTAACCTAATTGTTTTCCAATGATCATAATAAAACACAAAAAGCTATGATAATATTCCATAGGTTATGGCCTATGTAGTGATTCCCTAGAAATTTTAGGAACTTTATTTTATGTAGTACATATTTTATAAACATAATTTGTATTTAAATTGTAATATTTCAAACTTTAAACAGATTTTGAGTGTTGACTCCTGTTATTTTTAATACTCTATTTTATTTTTATTTTTTAATTAATTTTTATTTGGCCTACGGGTTGGCTCTATCCATATTTCTCAAGCCCTACAAATCGACAGGCTTATTCAGACCGAGCTAAAAAACCATTTTCTTAAATGGGCTCTAAAAATCATAACCCAATCCTATCAAATCATAGATTAGGCCAGGCCGGCCCAACGGGCCTAGCCCATATTGACGACTCTACTTATTGAATATATTATGTGTAACGGATATTTGCCAAACTCCTTGGTTTACTTATTTAATTAGACATATACTCTGTCACTCATCTCGTTGTGTATTTTTAGAGTTGTATCACTATCTTCAATCTTGTATTTCATTTTGATAGATTTTAATCTCAAATCAATATCAAACTGGTTTACAATTACCTCAACCAATTAACTGTATGATATATATTTCCTTAACATAATTGCTTCTATCACGTATTCAACATAACAATCTTCTTCTTTCCATTTCCCTAAATATCTTATCAGAATAGTGTGCTTGTCATTGTTATATAATTTTGCAAAATTCAAAAAATACAAGCAAATCAAAAGTTTATATGAATGTCGAACGAAAGTTAAGAATGTAAATGCAAAGATTGAAAACCAATAATTATGATAAACATTGCTGGTAAATTAATACATATTTATCAAATCGATAAATACAAAACTCAAACACAATACAATAAATTTAAGAATGTATTTGCATAATTTGAAGAGTAAAAACATGTTCATGGAATCCTAACAAACATGTATGATTGTGGATGAAGACCACCTGAGCAAATCTGTTTGATTTTTATTTTTGTATATGAAAATTCATCTTTGCATTTTGAATGTTCAGAATAAACATTGCAACAGTAATATTTGAGAATCTCATTTCAAACCAGAAGATTTGAATATTTTATGAAGTGATTTTAACTCAATTATCACATTTAAAAAGATCACATTGTGCGATTTACTCAATTTCAGTTAGTTTATATTTATATTTTTAGTCATATTCACCGGAAAATATAGTTGATACACATTATAGCAAACTCAAATTATAATTAGTTTAGTTACGAATCGTCAATAATAAAATTATTAATAAAAACATACTCCTTCCACCGTCCAACAATAGTTGTCCACTATACTAAATATAGTCGTCCAATAATACTTGTCCAATTTAGAAAAATCAAGAGATAATTTATCTTTTGTGTCTAGCTTACCCTTGCTATTAAATACTCCCTCCATTTCAAATTAATTGAATTGTTGAGACATTTTTTAGTTTTAAATTAACTTAATTGTTCAATTTTTAAGACTATTTTTAGAATGTTATTTCAATTTTACCCTTCATTAGTTAGTGTTGGAATTAGTTATTAATTAATGTTTAGTTATTTTAATAATAAATTTGATAATAATTAATAAGGGTAAAAATGAAAAGTTATGCCTAATTTATGTCTTAATCTTCTTTTTCTAAAGAGCTTAAAACACCTCAATAATTCAATTAATTTGAATTGGGAGAGTTTTATTTATCATCTAACATATTTCTCAAAGTATGAAATTTAATATAGTCAAAGGATAAAATAGTAATATTACCCCTATTATTTATTGTTTGTTAAGTGGTGTGTCAAGTTAACAGTGAACAACTATTGTTAGACAGAGGGAGTAATACATAAAAGTGATCCTTAACTTAGCCTCAACCGACACTTGTGCGCTTCAATTTTGAATGTGCACATAATTGAACTAGTAGACAAACATGTTCTAAATGACGTAATACACGTAGAACGTCATATAAAACTACAAATTGTTAAATAGAATACCATATAGAATATATATCTATTTATTCAATACTTCAATTATATATAAATTTAAATATTTGTTTGTGCATCATCTAGATTAGAGAACATAGATATTAGTCGAACCGGAGCATTTGTTCTATTATGTCAATAGTAAAATATTACTAGCAGTTTCTGTAGCAGCAGCCTAAAGGGGTTTTATTTTTCAGTTCCAAACCTCTCCATCCTCACCAAGATTATCTTCCCCATTCATCATTTGGGGAATTGTTCATTCAAAAACCCTAAAATTATCTCATAATTCTTAGCCCTAATTGTCGATCGTTCTATTCCAATTCTTGATTCGATAATCGATTTGTTAATTCAAGATGGTGTTAGCAGAATTAGGAGGGAGCATATCGCGTGCTCTCCAGCAGATGAGCAATGCTACAATCATTGATGAGAAAGTTCTGAACGAATGCCTCAATGAAATCACTCGTGCCCTTCTTCAAGCTGATGTTCAGTTTAAGCTTGTTCGTGATATGACCACAAATATTAAGAAAATTGTTAATCTTGACGATCTTGCTGCTGGACATAACAAGCGTAGGATCATCCAACAGGTTGGTTAGTTCGTTTAATTTTAAGTTTTGGGGTTTTCAAGCCATTGTTGAATTGGTTCTAGTAATTTGAAACTCTTTGCTTATTATGGATTCATTTTTCTTGCCGAAAATTGAAACCTTGCTTAGTAATTATATATACTGAATCTTCGTCATACATGTTCAATGACGCTGCCAGTTCCATCTTACATGTTCAATCAAGCTGCAAGTTCCGTCTTATGTGTTCAATTATGCTGCCAGTTCCTCTCACATTCTAATGATATACAAGTTAGACTTAGAACTTTGATGGCAGAAATGTTGTATGGAATGAAAGAACCACCATTCAACTTGGAAGTAGAAAAATATTCAAAAGCTAATAAGTATAAAGAATTAACTAAAAAGTTAAACTTACAAAGATAGACACTCATTTATCTAGTGACCTTGTCTTTCTTTGTGCAATAGCCAATGCAAAGTTCCGAAAAATTCTTGTAAGTTAAGATGCTTCGTTATAATATCTTGCTCAGTAATATCATGGACCAACTTAGCAACATTTTCATAGAATCTGTTGCACACTTCTGAATTTAGCAAGTCATTCTCAGCAACACATTCATATAAATTTTAAGGTTTATAGGTTCAAACTTCAAAATTTTCAATCTTGAACACATTATATTCTTAAAGTTATAGGTTTATATATATTATTTATTGCAATTTTAGTGGATGTTGACACATAAATTAATGCTCCGCAAAAAGTATTGTGTTTCGATGAATCTAGTACCTTAAAGCTCCATTCGCCTCTGCTTGTTTAGTATGTGATACACTTTCAGATGTAACCCCCAAATATTACTTCAAACAAAATTTACTGTAGATTTATAAAAGTTTAAGGTGCTCTAATGATGCATGAAGTTCATCGTGTGACAATCTTCAAGAATAGGTAAAGAAATCTCATGTTTATTCTATTGAAGAGAAGAAAAAGGAGAATAAAAGCTGAAGAAGAAATAAGAGAAGAAAAAGGGAAAAAAGGCTGAAGAAGAAAATGGTCGCAGCAGCTTGAACTTGAAGAGGAAAGAATGGGGAAAAAAAAAGAACTGCCAGCAAATACACACTCACTTACTTTTTACAACTCTGTCACATTCTTTTATTGACCTATGATAAAAAATTTCTCATGTATAGGCGGTTTTTAATGAGCTCTGCAAAATATTGGATCCTGGGAAGCCTTCTTTTACACCGAAAAAAGGGAAACCTAGTATTGTCATGTTTGTTGGTTTGCAAGGTGAGTTGATGCAACTTTGTACTCTAGATTTATATCATATGATACCTTAGCAATTTGGTGAATATCACTTAGCTAAGTCACTTTCAAAGTGACTAGGAATTTGAGTGAAGACAAGCCTAATCCCCTTCCATTTTTCTCGTTCTTCTTTTTCACTGTTTAAAATGGATGCCCTTATTTATTTATTATTTATTATTGTAGGGTCTGGAAAAACAACAACATGTACAAAGTATGCGTATTACCACCAGAAAAAAGGTTGGAAACCAGCTTTAGTGTGTGCTGATACATTTAGAGCTGGTGCTTTCGATCAATTGAAGCAGAATGCCACAAAAGCCAAGATACCCTTTTATGGGAGGTATCTCCTCTTCTCAATCTATTAGTGTTACCTTCTCTTTGCATTCTTAGAAGCTTGAGAGGCTACAATCTGTTGATCATGAATGTTCTCCATCGTACTTTCTAAAGACACTCAACGTACTGTCTAGTTAATTCAATTGATAAACAATATCACAGACATAGGGATCACATATTTTGAAGTTAATTTAGATGAAGAATTGAAGGACAAAGTGTGAGCTGCGTTTTTTCTTTGCCAAGACTTGTCAAAGAGATCACTTATTGTGAGAAATACCTATTCTAAGTAGGATTGTATATTCCTATTCCTATTCTAACATTTATATTAAAAAGAAAAACTTTTCAAAGAGATTAAAGTCAATAGCTGTCAGCTGACCCCGCAATCAGTATGCAATGTGTAAGAATATGAAATATTTCCTTCTAATTTGGCTTAGGGTTGCATATTTATTTCGATTCAATTTTTATTTTCAATTATGGACAGAAGTCCTTAAGCTACCTGTTTTTTTGTTTTTTTGGGGTATCTTTAAGCTAGTTTGCTCAAGAGCTCTCACCAGTGATTTCCCTCTCTCTCTTGAAATGGAAATGGACATTTTTTTAACTCGTTTTTCCTAATTGCTTCAACCCTCGTGAAAAGCAAAAAGAACATCCTCATCTATTTCTGAATGGATTGAGTAATCTGCTATTAGTAATTAACCATTTAGGTTGTGGTGAACTACATTTCTGTTCTAAGTAAAACTATAGGTAGTGTTGTATTTTGATTTAATTTATGTTTCTGCAACAGCTACACGGAGTCAGACCCTGTGAAAATAGCAGTTGATGGTGTTGAAACATTTAAGAAGGAAAATTGTGATCTAATAATTGTTGATACCAGTGGACGCCACAAACAAGAAGCTGCTCTTTTTGAAGAGATGCGACAAGTTGCTGAAGCAACGGTATGATTTACTATGCTCCAGGTATATGATTAGCTTGAATAAGAAATGCTAATCTTCCTATTTCGTTTCCCAGAAACCAGATCTTGTGATATTTGTTATGGATAGCAGTATTGGTCAAGCTGCCTTTGATCAAGCTCAAGCATTTAAGCAAAGTGTTGCAGTTGGAGCTGTAATTGTTACTAAGATGGATGGCCATGCAAAAGGAGGTGGTGCCCTCAGTGCGTAAGTTCCCTTGCTGCTGTTGTAGCACTTTTTTTTTTTTGAGAAAAACCATGGTGTCCAGGACTGCTTGCGCTTACCTTGACTAATTTCACGGGATACCTGCCACCTCCCACCAACAATCTGTTGATGTAGCACCTATAAAGTATGCCTTCTATTGATAATGAGCTCTCTTGTGCAACTAAATTAAATATGCCTTCGAGCACGTCTGGGCAACTTCAAGGATTAAATTATTTGCCATGTCAGTTACAGTCATTTAATTTAATTTGTTTCTTTTGTCAGGTAACATCTCTTTCTATAACCTCGCTCATCTGAGCTATAGAACATGTTCCTGTTGAAAATTAATATCCTTTATCACCAATTATTATCTGGACGACGTTAAGCCACTGCCCAGTAGTGCTCTCTGAGCTTGATAGCTCCGTCATGTGACAAATTTGATAAGTTGATCCAAACAAGTAATGCAATTTGTATGGAAAAAAAATTAGATTCTGGTTAAGGCTTGAAATTTCAAGGTTTCAATTTGGTTCCTACAGCACTAAAGCCACAACTTCTTATGTTTTCTGTCTAGGATATATACATTTTTTCTAAAGCCTTGATTAACCCACAAATTCTACTTCCCTGATCCAATATGTCCATCTTTCGCTTACTAACACTTCTTTTTCATATTTTAAATTTTTAAAGTGGAATTAGTTTCACCAAATAGTTTTATGCAATGAAATTTATAACCTAGTTTTGGGAGTGAATAAGATATATTTATATGATACTCTTCTATGCAGAGTTGCTGCAACAAAAAGTCCCGTCATTTTTATCGGAACTGGTGAACACATGGACGAGTTTGACGTTTTTGATGTTAAGCCATTTGTCAGCCGTCTTTTAGGTTTGCATCCCTCTGCTTGGATACATTTTCATCTCTCTACTGCAATTTGATTTTTTAACCCTGAACCATCTCTGCTTATTTGAGGTACTAGATGTTGCTGATGTCTATTGTCCTATTGTGTCACTCTCCACCAGGCATGGGTGACTGGTCTGGGTTCATGGACAAGATACATGAGGTTGTCCCAATGGATCAACAGCCTGAACTTCTTCAGAAGCTATCGGAAGGACATTTTACCTTGAGGATAATGTATGAGCAATTTCAGAACATACTTAAAATGGGCCCCATTGGCCAGGTTTGCTACTTGCTTGCTCTAAATTTTCTATTTCCTGAAAACTCTATTTTTCGGTAGTTTTTGCTTTTTGGTGTCAACTTCCTTAACATTTGGGTTGGAAACGTTTCATCAGTATCCACTTCATTTGGCGGTTATGCCATTGTTTATATTATGTTTATAATTCTTGTTGTATATCTCTTAGGTTAGTTTGCTATTTTATTCATCTCATTCTGATACCAACAACAACATTACCCAGTGTAATCACACAAGTGGGGGGGAGGGGATGTATGCAAATCACCTCTGCCTTTGTGGGGTAGGAAGGGGGTATGAAGAATGTTTCCGATAGACCCTCGACTCAATAGAGAAGTTATTGGAGCAGGGTTGCAAGAAAATATGACAGCAAAACAGCAAGATACAAGGCAAATGAAGCAATAGACAATAATACACTAGAGAATAAGAAACTACGCGACTACTAAATATTACTACTAATAAGGAGGAGAGGAGAGGAAGTTAGACCCCTGCCTCTCCCACATAAAGTGCGACAACACTCGCCTATTTACTAATCTTTTACCCTAATCATCAACCGCCATACCTCATGCCCTCAGTAAGCTGAAGTTGTGTCGTGTCCTGTCTAAGCACCCCAGTTCTTCTTCGGCCTACCCCTCTCTCTCCTAACTCCTGCTGCAACCAACCTTTCACACCTCCTTACTGGCACATCTACGCACCTCCTCTTCACATGCCCCAACCATCTTAGCCTCGGTTCCCTCATCTTGTCCGCCATAGAGGCCACTCTCATCTTACTCCATATAACTTAATTCCCAATTATATCTCTCCTAGTATGCCCACACATTCATCTTAGCATCCTCATCTCTACTACATTCATCTTTTGAACATGGGTGTTCTTGACTGGCCATCACTCTGTACCATGCGACAATGTTGGTCTAACCATGTCTCTGTAGAGCTTACCTTTAAGCCTTGACGAGACATTCTTATCACACAGTACCCTAGATGTGAGCCTCCATTTCACCAACCCCGCTTTAATACAATGTGTGACGTCATCATCAATTTTCCCGTTTCCTTGGATTATGAACGCAAGATACTTGAAGCTTCCTCTCTTGGGTATGATTTGTGCATAAACCATAAAAATTGATAACTTAGAGCAAGCTCACGATCATTTTCTAGTTCCTTGATACAACTGGAAGGGATTTGTCAACCTTAAATCTTTTGCTCAACCACTCTTTCCCATCTCTCTCTCTCTCTCTCTTTCCCTCATTCATAGTTGCATGTTTCATTCCCCTGCTAGAAGTTAACTTGATATCTTCTTACATGTTGCTGATGTTTCAATGTGGTGTAGGTCTTCTCCATGCTTCCAGGATTCAGTGCAGAGTTGATGCCAAAAGGACGTGAAAATGAAAGCCAGGCAAAAATTAAAAGATACATGACAATGATGGATTCAATGACTAATGAAGGTAAGTGATCTAATTCCATATTTTGCATTCATTAATTGGTTTTTGAATTTAGTTTCATGTTTCGATTTCAAATTCTAATACAATTGCAGAATTGGATACTTCCAACCCAAAGCTTATGACCGACTCCCGAATTATGCGGATAGCTAGGGGGTCCGGCCACCAAGTGCATGAGGTAATGGATATGATGGAGGAATACAAACGACTGGCTAAGATGTGGAGTAAGATGAAGGGACTTAAAATTCCGAAGAAGGGAGAGATGAGTGCCTTGTCTCGAAACATGAATGCACAACACATGAGCAAAGTCTTGCCTCCCCAGATGTTGAAACAAATAGGTGGTATGGGTGGTTTGCAGAACTTGATGAAGCAAATGGGTTCTGCCAAGGACATGATGGGTGGTATGTTTGGTGGTGGGGACAAGTAAACATGACAGCACAATTAACAAGTTAAAACTCAAGGCTAATTTAGGCTAGCAAATCTCTTGTTTTTGTTAACTGGTAAAGAACATCTTAACCCCAGACTTTCCTCTTACTCCTTGTATTAGTGGTCATAGATTTTGAAATTTTAGGAAGCTGATCATTTCAAGTTGTCAATAGAAGGATTTGCGATGATTCATGTAGCTTGATGATTTTCTTGTTGTATTTTTGTAACGGGATGTTTCACAAGTACAAGTTGTTGAGTATAGCATTATAACTGTCAATTTTTTCTCTCAACATGTTGTCTTTGGAGAGCGCCACGTACCAAAAGGTATTGTGGAATGGTTGTGATCCTTTCACCCTTGACGAAAGGTTTCAAAAATGATCCTTTTATCTCCCCTACAAGATGCGACTTCGATTAGTTGGTCTAGTGGGCTTCATGGTTAACAAGAAAATCAATAGTAGTTTGCACAATACTTCATGGTTAACAAGAAAATCAATAGTAGTTTCCACATATTGTGCCTCTTTCACTGATAATCTGAACTGGTTATTAGTTTATTGATAATGGATTATCGGTTTAATGAATTTGATAACGGTTTTAATAATTTTTATTATCAGGTTATTGGTTCTTAATCATTTGAGTTTTTTTTCTTAATGGGTTGACTGATAATCCGTTAGTAAATTAAAGTTATATTTATACGATTCGGAATATAAAGTCCTTGACTTAAGGTTTAGTTTCATACTTTTATTTTTTGTTGTTTCAAACTCTCAATTATTCTACAATGTGTCATTACTTTTGAGCAAGATATAATATGTCAACTCACGTGCATGTTTCATTTGGTTTTTCACCTTATTTCTAAGTGATTTTCAATGATTTATTTTTGTGTCAAATATTAATGATTAAGCCGATAACCGAACCGATAAATCATAACTTGATACGCCAATATCTTAATGATTCTATAATGATTTATCATATCTATAATTAATCGATAAGTCGAACCGATAAACTTTAAAACCGAGTCCAAACTTTTCTTCCGCAAATACCCCATTACATGATAAAAAGGGAAATTGTGCTCTACGTGTACTAGGAGAAAATATTTATTTATTGCCTTGTACCCTATATTTTGAGTTTGTTATCTGGTTTAACCCATATTTATGTATCAATACCTTTCCTTCACTATTATACACTTACTTATTCTAAGGTTTATACATTATGTATAATACTTTTCTTCAAGTATAATATTGTATAATAAGAAATCTTTACGCACACCTATATAGAAAAATGACAAGACCCTTATTTTTCTAAAGAACAACTTTCACATATAGCAAACATAAAAATCATACTTGTATGTTATAATTATAGTTTGCATAATTGCGCTCCATAGCAAAACATAAATATGTATATTTCGCTATACATATACAAAATAAAGCAGTTGTATAATTTCGCTATACATATACAAAAAAAAGCAGTTGTATAATCTGTTTTGGTATACATATACAAAAGATCAATTGTATAATATGTGTTTGTATAAAGCGAGAAAGAGAGAAAGACAAAAGAAAACTGGGCAGGGGAAGATCGTATTTGTATAATCATAAGTGTATAGGACGAAAATATATGCATTTGTATTTGTATATACAATTTTCTCTCGCTTTATACAAGCACAAACGCAATGCGTATACATTTGTGTTTGTATAAAGTGAAAGAGGCGAGTGAGCGAGCGAGATCTGGGAGAGGGGAACGAAAATATATGTATATATATAATTTTCTCTCGTTTTATACAAACACAAACGCATTTTATACATTTGCGGTTTTGTATAAAGTGAGAGAGGCGAGTGAGCGAGGGAGATTTGGGAGAGTGGCGAGCGAGATCTGGGAGAGGGGAACGAAAATATATGTATAAATACAATTTTCTCTCGCTTTATACAAACACAAACGCATTTTATATATTTGTGTTTGTATAAAAGCGAGAGAGGCGAGGGAGAGAACGAGAGTGGCGAGCGAGATTCACCAGGAGAGGTGAAATAGCAACAATTTGCTATGGAGTACAATTAAATCAAACTATGGTTATAACATTTAATTTGATTTAATAGTTTGCTATTATATACAATTTTCCCTTTTTTGAAACACAGAACCCTTGTTATGGCTAGGATTCCCCATCACTTTTTCTTTTGGTGATATATTTTGCCTTGACACTTATGAAATAGACGTCATTGATTGAGTTAAAGTGAAGTCTTTTTCCCGATTTAATTACAGTTATTCTCGCTAAATACAATATAAGAAGTTTCTTGGGAGGTATGGACATAATAACCAACCTAGACCATCAGAAATGGCACGTAAAACAGATGTTTAATTTCAAGTAAGGAACCCCCAAATAGTTGATGTGAAAGTATTGACTTACTCACAGTGGAATTATTCTGTTTTAGGCATCTCAATACATGTTATTCAAAATCAATCACCACACACACACACACATATATATATCCTCAATTTTTGTGGCACAATTTAAATTTTGAGATTTGAATTTTTAATTTTGACTGTGAATGTAAAAATACTATAAATAATGATAATTAATAAGTTAAAATAGTTAATAGTTTAAAAATAATAACAAATTTTGGTAAAAAAAACTTGATCAACTCTTAAAATTTTAATTATATCACATAAATTTAAAAAGAATTATATATATAACCAAATTATAGAAAAGGTGATGCTCCATATACTGGTATGATGTTAGCATAATAAAATGAGGTGGAAAGCAATATATGATTTGACAAAGTTGTAGTCTTGTAGACATCTTTCTTTTCTCAACTAGCCTACCTAAATTTGTGCCAAAAAACTTGTTCTTTTCTTTTGGTTTTCTGTCCTTAGATCCTTATTAGAGTCTGATTAAATGCAGATTCACATCAAAAAGTCTCACAAAAAGCTCTCTAACAAAGAAAATTTTGTATTAAAAAATACTCAAACTCAATATAGATCTTAATTCAATCTTATAACTAAAAAATAATGGTAAAGTTTACATTAGATAGTGCACTACTAATCAATAACACGTTTCGAGGGACAAAAATGATTGTAGTCGGAACAAAAAATTAATGGACTCCGTTGGATATTTTCGATAGCCTATATCAATTAATTAATTAAATCGAAGATGGTATTAGAATAAAAAAATTGCTATTTTAAATGTAAAATAACCGATAAAGGTGTGTCGATTTTATTTTTAAAAAAATAAAAAATGATTGGAAGTCCTTCAATTACATAAAAAAAAATTGTATTGATTTCTGATAGTGTCCGCCGATTACTTTAACGGAATGTAGACTAATAACATGAACTTTCCTCTTTCGAGGAAATTACATTTTCAATAATAATGACATCGTAATCGTCAAATCCAAGATTTGCCGCTCCTACTTGATTTTGAATTGTCAAGCTCCCACTAATTAGATATATAAAATTTTGGCAGTCGGGTCTAAATGCCCTTAACCTATAGGTTTGAAGCATTTTTTATTCAATAGATGAAAAAAGGAGATAAATTTAATTTAATAAATGACAGAAGAATATTTCTAAATTATTTTTTAATACGTTAAGGACATTTTTAAGCCTTCTGCGAAAAATTAATGCAAGTATAATTCCATAGAAGTCTAGAAAACTTCCAATTGACTCTTTTATTTTGTGTTGTAATTTTCTTCTTATTTTCAACACTTGCCCCACACCCTTGTCGATGTGAGGGACCAGATAAGATTACAGAAGTGGATGACAAAATATATTGCAGAATTTAACTATATATATATATATATATATATAATACTGTTCTTTCTTGTAAGACTAATTTGTCATCTAACTTTGATGGCAATGTGTGAAATAAGACCTGTCAGAGTCTTCCCCAAAGGTTAAAATTCTTACTTTTTATGTCCTCTTAAAGTCAACTACGTAACTCTTCTACAAGACACGTTTTGAATATAACAAACATTTCTCCACTTAATTCTTCTCAAAGCTACTCATCATATGTCCACAAAAACATTGGATGTGTGTGAAAATTGAATCGATTAATAAATTAAATTATAAACTACGTAACTCTTCTACAAGACACGTTTTGAATATAACAAACATTTATCCACTTAATTCTTCTCAAAGCTACTCATCATATGTCCACAAAAACATTGGATGTGTGTGAAAATTGAATCGATTAATAAATTAAATTATAAACATATTATTGAGATATTGTTAGGGAGTTAATGTGCTTTTAAAGGTTTTAGAAAATAAAATTATCGGGTTATTAGTTTGATAGTAATTTTTTTAATATTGAATTATTGGGTAAATCGAAAACTCATTAAGACAATAGTAAATTACTTATTTTCCCCTATATAAATATTAAATATATCTAATCGGTTACTACATTTTCCCTTTAGCCTTCACATTCACATTATTATCCTAGTTCTTTTATTTGTGTTGCATTTATATAGTTCTTTTCATGTTAGTTATTATTGTTTTTGTTTTATGAGCATTCCATAAAGTTACATTATTGTCTTGTCGCGCCAAATTATATTGTTGGAGAAGTCATATAATTTATGAGCATATTCTTATTGGTTAAACCGAAAATTAAATCGTTAAGAACTAAAAACCGATAAATCAAAAATCGATAAAAATATCTTATTGATTTGGCGCATTTAAAAACTGAAAACCGATAAAGCAAACCAATAATACATAAAATCGAATCAAACAAAATCGACTGATGCACACCAATAATTATTTTCTCTCAAAATACTTATAGTTCATTTATTATAAAATATTTTTTATTTAAGAAAACTAAAATATTTTACGCTTTTTAAGAGGATAAAATAATCAAAATGCTACCATTATGAGTTAATGCTTTCTTAAAGAGCATGTAAATAAAAAATAAGAAAATACTTTTAATACGGAGGCAGTAAAAAAATGACCATTCAAGGCAAGCTATATTGTGAATATTAGTAATCCTTTTTTGAACCTCAAAACTTTTTCTTTTCCAAAGATATTCATTGCATGCTTCTCCTTCTTTCCCGCACTTTATTTTGTGAAATTATACCGAGTATATTATTATTGTTTCTCTTTCTTTTCGAGTGACTTAAAGGGGATTACTTATATATAGTTCAACAAACATCAAGATCTACTTGAAAGCAATATCATTTCTAAACATTTACGTAGTAACTATTGTAATATCTATAGGATGGAGTACCACATTTAAATTTATCGTAGATAAGGAGGCTATTTATTGAACTCAATACACGTACTACTTAATTTGAGTTTGTATAGCAACATATTGGATTTGGACCACTTTCATCTATATGTATATATAAAATAAATGGATTTGAATTCGAAAAACCTAATAAAAACTAGACCAACGTTGAATTGGAGATTGTAGCCGTTGGTACTTAAATTCACACTTGCTCTAGTGTTACATAAATTGTTGTACATATATTGGAAATATTGTAATATATTTCATTGTCATTGCAAAAAAAAGAAAAAAAATGGGGGAGGGGGTGGGGTGGAGTAATACATGCAAATAGAGCGTCTGTTGGCAAAATGATAGACAAAATAAATTATACTCCGTCCATTAGTTATACTAAAAATGTCTACTTTGGAAAATCAAGACAAAATGTATCATTTTATACCTGTTTTATCTTTAATATGAAGTATTATTCATTTCTCAACATTTAATAAATAATTAAGAGTGATATAGTAATATTACTACTATTTTATATTTACTTTTTAAGATTTGTGCTAAGTCAACATGAACAACAACCAAAAAATAAAAGATGGATTGAAAAGTCCTGGGCATGGAGAAAATCATGTTGGAAATATCACCCACAAATGAGCACTACAGTGCGTGATCCGAATTTAGTCAAACTTCAATATGATCTTCTGAACACCAAGTGAGAAATAATAAAAAAAAAATTCCTCTTGTAAAAATGTACAACATGGGAGTGTGAAATGAAGACTATTAGTGGTACAAAAAGTATTTGTTTTGAATGAGTAATTAACCTTTGCAGCAAGTATAAGCCAAATTCAACTTTTCCAAGTAAGGTTTAGGAGTCAAACAATTAAGGACCTTGATTTATACCTTCACTTGACTTCTTAATCAAAGATATATAAACTTACTAAGTTTGAATAAATGTTAGTGATATACCAATTAATTAATGATTTCATAAATTCTTGGTAGTGGTTATAATCATAACTGAAATTGGTAGAAGACTTGTTCAAAGGGAATGCAAACTAAACGTTAAAAAAAGGACAAAGAAAGCTTTCAATATTGCCTTGATATTCTTTTAATTCCTTTTTTCTTTATGGTTTAAAATTTAAATAGGTAGTAATTAAATACCAATTCCTAAGCAGCTTGGCCAAACAGTTGATCGGTTAATGTCCAATTAATTAAGTAAACTGCTCTTCTTATTTAGGATTTCTTAAAAGGTGCGTGAAAAAAATAAACAATTAATATGAGACGAGAAAAATAATGTTTGTGATATATAAAAATGACAAGTTCAATTGGATTTGTCCATGTTTGTAATTCACCCCTCTCCTTATGCAAACACTCACACCTTAACGCTAAAATTAAAATAAGAAAATAAAACGAGAAGAAATTTTTTTAAAACTATTTTGAAAGGAAAAAATATTAGACGACCTCGTTAAAAAAGAGTGCAACACAAATGGGGAAATTAAAACCGTACATCTTCAAATATTATTTAATACAATCTCAATCCAAAATTGACCCAACACTACAACATCAGAATTAACACAAAATACTCTTCATGATTAATATAATTTTAATGTCTTTAAATAAATAAATAAATAAATAAAGTGAATAATACGTCCTACAATTAATTTGAACATAATACATAAACATTTCTTAAACTAAGACTCAATTGCTGAGACGTGCACAAATTGATACTTAAACTTATAAAGTTGAACAAGTTGTATCCACACCACATAAGATACATGTGTTTAGTTGTTCAATTTTATTCAAGCTAAGTTTAAAGTTACGAATGATGTGTGGCTTTAGGAGATTGAAGAGGAAATAGAGATAGGAGTTGAGGTGGTTGAGAGGCTCTAGGAGTATTAGGATGCAAGTAAAATCTTTTCTCAGCAATAGCTCTTTTTTCATCCTCCTCCATGGTTGATCTTGGACTTATTCCACGTGTCAACATTTCAAGAGGTGAAACTGGAGATGCAAGAAAACTACTAATTTTCTGTCTAGTAGACGACAAATTCGTGGTCTTACCTGTAAAAATATACTCAAGATTTCTTGTACTATGCCTCCGCTCGTGTAACTTGAAGGTCGATGACCGAGCTCGATCGATGATGGGGAGCTTCTTCGATTCAGAACCAGTGAGTTTTTGGACCACGGAACGGAAGTTGGAGGGATCAGCTTCGACAAAAGTCGTATTATTATTATTGTTATTACATGAGATGTTCATCACAATATTATTGTGTTGCTTGTTGTTTTTAGAGGTTGAAGTCATGGTTTTTTGAAGAAATATATATATCTATGGAGGACGATGAGAAAAAGGGTGGGAAGGATGGAAAGGCATAAAAGTTAGATGGGAAAAATGAAAGAAGAAATTGAGTTGCTTGGTGTGTTAGTGTTTATATAGTTGAATGCTTCATCCGTCTTAATTTATATGACTTAGTTTTTTGATAGTAATTCTTTTGGATATACAATTTTTATGTTTTTTTTTCCAGAATATATATAAAAAATATTATGAATCATACTCATTCTATTTCTAATTACTTGTCAAATTTTTCTTTTATACTGATCAATTTGACAAATCAAGAAAGAATAAATTTTTGTTTTACTTATTATATCCTCAATTAATTAATTTTGAAAAATGTGAAATTCTTGAAAATCTTAAATTTGTAATTCATCCACTTCATAATTAATAAGAGTAACATTGTAAATTCACTATGTCAATTATTATTATTTTTAATAGGTGTGTCAATTCAAAAGTGGATTAGTAATTAGAGACGGATGAAGTAATAATTAACTATTTTAAATACTTAAAAAACATACAAACAAATTCTGACCCTTTTAAAACAGGTTAATAACTCGTTTATTTATTAATTCAATCTACTTTAATTTTCTTAAATTCAGTCCAATCCATCCATTTTAATACATATACTTATATAAATTTGACTTGATGAGTAAGTGTTCTCAATATGATTTAAAATGTTGTGGCAAGTCGGTTGCCTTATCTTCTAGGCAAGTTCATAAGGTAATATTCTCTACACTGTCATCAATATTAAGAAGTTAGACTTTTGATATAATCCATGATTTATTATTTTCCACTCCACACGTTATAATGTCTTGGTCGCATGAACTAAAGAATATTGTCGTAAAAAATTACGATTTTTTTTTTATAAATTATAATAATTAACAATTTAAATATTTAAAAATATATAAAAAAATTCAATAAATCTCTTTTATCTGACTCTCAAAATTTTAATTATTCCATTTAAATTGAGACGATGTTGAGAAAATATTTTAGCAAGGGACATACGGTGTGAAGTTGAAAAGTTTGAAATTTGAAGTGTAAGTAGGAGTGGGGAAAAAAACAAAGAAATTAAATGGGAATGAGCTGGCTATGAAATGTTTTAATGATGAGCTTTTAGCTATACGAGGGTAAAAAAAAATTGTCTCCGAATTATTGATAGTCTTAATATACAACGTGAATATATGATATAATAAATGGTCTCAAACTCTTGTAGGAATATGAAACTTTTAAAATCAAGGAAAGTGTTGAAAACACCCATAAACTTGACGAGAATTTAAGAGTGTATTTCACTAATATTGCATGATTGGGAGTGTATTGAAGTTCAGTTAATCAAGTAAAAGTGTGGTTTTAAGGCCGTCAATAATTCAAAAATAAAACTTATATTTCGTATCAAATTTAAAAATGATTTCAATATTTCTCTCTATGATAATTAGCAGGACAAAAAGGTTCGTTCAATTATTTTTTTTGCGTAAAATCAAATTATATATAACACTATAATACTTTTTTTTTACGTATAATATAATAGAGATTGAATTTTCTTAAATTCATTTTTCAAATTATATCGAAAGGTAGAAAATGTAAAGTTGGATATTTCGTGGCCACAAAGATTGATATAGAATCAATGATACTAATGACTTTGAAGTGTAATCATTTGATCACTAAATTATTTATTGGTATAAAACAAAAGAAGTAAACATAAATAGTAGATACACGTCGAGACGCGGAATCTTTCTCTGTAATCTGAATTCCGTTTCTGCTTTAGATTGCGTGAGGTAAAGGAAATTTGACACGTTGAAAAACAAACTGCACATGGATTGTAGTGTAGTGGTGAGATCATTTTATCCTTCATTCGAGATTTCGAATTTGAGCAATGGATATAAAAAAAATTATATTAGGAGTGTCATCCTCAAATGAATCTTACAATGCGTGATTCAAATTTTGTCGAAGCACTAATATGAACTTCAAAAAAAAAAAACAACAACATAGTTTTGAGTTCTTTCCTTAAAATACTACTCCTACCCCCTAGACTATTAAAATGTCACAACCCCGTTTATATAATATGATTTTTATATTATATTAATGTAGTTTTACTGGGTTATTTAATAGGAAAACTGCCTAACTACATAAATATTTCAATTATATTTACGTTCTTCGTTTCATTTTATGTGGCATTTTGTGACTTGGCACGAAATTTAAGAAAAAAAGAAGATTTTTAAAATTTATGTCTAAAACAATCATTAGATATTTGTATGGCTGATAATTATTTCATTAAGGATAAATGGAGATTTTTGAAGTTAAATTGTTTCTAATTATAGTAAAGTGATACTGCCTCTGTCTAAATTTATGTGACTTACTTTCCTTTTTAGTCAGTCCTAAAAAGAATGACATATTTCTATATTAAGTAACAATTTAACTATAAAATATCTATTTTACCCTTAACCACACAAATTTCTATCATTCATTTTGGACCACAAGTTTTAAAAGTCTTCCTTTCTTTCTTAAACTTCGTGCCGAGTCAAATTATCTCACATAAAATGGGACGGAGGAAGTATTTTTTTGGGGACGGCCTAAAAAGGAAAGAGCGTCACATAAAATGGGATAGAGGAAGTAATTGATTTCCCTATAGTTTGAAATAATTACATATTGTCAAATTAGTTGATAATTTCATACTAGATTTTAAGTTAGATATACATATTTTTGCTATCAAAACACTCTTAAATACAAATACATAAAGGTGAGCGAGAGACTCAAATATATGTAAATCACACTAGATAAATGTACCTGAAATATCAAATACATTATGAAATACAAATACATAGGGAGAGAGGCGAGCGGCATAGGACAGAGGCGAGCAAGATAGGAGAGAGGTGATTGAGAGACTCAAATACATGTAAATCACACTAGATACATGCATCTGGAATATCAAATACATTCTGAAATACAGGGGAGAGAGGCGAGCGACATAGGACAAGGGCGAGCAAGATAGGAGAGAGGTGGGCGAGAGAGTCAGACACATGTGAATACACACTTGGATATAGTGTATCTAGAACAAATTATACCTAATTTTGACCAAATATACATGCATTGGGATGCACTGGATATATGTATTTAATTTGACGAACAAAATTTGGGACGAATGATAATTTTGAAAACTCACTGAAAGATGCATAATTAAGCCCTAAATTAATGAAATTTGTGTTATTTGTCCTATTTAATATCTGGACTACAACATTGAATTAACGAGAACCTAATAATTTTTGTTTAGCGTATTATTTATTGTAAATTTAGTTATTATATATTATATTTACTTGAATTGCGAACACAGAAATTCTTAAACTTCAAATTCTAAATATTCTATCAATTTTCAAATGATCATTTAATATTTGTCCTCATAAGAAGTTATTTATAAAATGACCTAGTAATGTAAATATTAATTATATCAGGAATTTCTACCCCCTCCCCCCATATTATGCCTAATGTTGGGGATATGATGTACAAGTTTCCTTGCTTTACTCTTTGTTGCTGATTTCTATTTCTTTGCGGGCTTGCCTTATCTTTTTGGGGAAATTAAGCGGATAAATAAATATATACTAGTTAATTAATTAATATAGTTATAGTTTAAATTAATTACCATTTGCAGCCTCTTTTTAGTTATAATTATGTGTGCCTCTCTCCTTTGTTCATCTCTTGTCTCTCTCCTCTCTTATACATATACAAATATAAATTATACATATACATATACATATACATCTCTTGCCTCTCTCCTCCTCTAACTGTAGTTATGAATCGTAATTAGCAAACTATAGCGATGAAACATAATTAAATTATTTTTAGTTGTTATTTAAGAAATTTCCTCTTTATCTTTTTTGGTTTTCTTTCTCATTAGACTTTCTTTGCTCACGGGGCTAGCCTCCTCTTTTCTTCCTTTCCTTCTTATTTTCTTAACAAAAAAAAAATATCTAATTAAAATATGTATATATCAAGACATCTATGACATGATCCAATCTTTCCCCAATGGTATATCCACATATATGCACTTAATTTAACTTATGATCAAATGATTTGTTATAATTATAGGAATTAAAATATAGTGAATTTGATTTGATTTTTTTTTGTTTTCCATCCCGTCTTTTTTATCGTTTTAGTGCCTGCATATTCAGATTCACATCGAAAAATTTCACTTTGAGGATAAAATTTCAAGACTCAAACTCAAAAGCTCTGATTAAGAATAAAAAGGTACTTATTATTTTCATCTCAACTTATGAATTTGATATGCACTATATTGGAAATAATGATTTTTGCATTGATATAAATTTGATCGAATAAAATAGGCCTTGAAGAATAAGGAAGGAGATGAAAAATATTACGGCTTCTAACTCTATTCAGGAAACAGTGAAACATGAAAAATACTAAACAGCTTGTTTGGATGGCTGTTTCCTAGTGTATTATATCATATTATTATTTTAAAAATAATTTCTTAAATTTTATTATATTATATCATTAAATATTGTTATGTACCAAAAGAAAAGCATCGTTTTATTAAAAATCGATTTTGTGTGATTGCTTCTTAATTTATTTATTTTTATTATTATTATTATTTTCTCATCTTTGTCTTTGATTATTATTTAATAACCTTATTTTATCCTTATCATTTTTAATTATGCATTCATACTCTATTTTTATTTATAATATAATATAATATTGTAAGTTTACTCTCTAAATTGTTAACATATGAAATTATGCAACAACAAAACACAGTTTATATGAAATTATGTAACAACGAAACACAGTTTGATGTCTGCATCAAAACCAAGTGCTTACAAGCACTTTTTAACTTAATAAAAACACTTCTAAAAGTGTTTTAAAGCTATTTTAGCTTAAAAAAACTTAAAATAAGTTAATCCAACCAAGTTTTAAGACCTTCATCTCTTTTTTCTTCTTATTC
This sequence comes from Solanum chiquidenum, assembly GCA_029582725.1. NCBI lineage: Eukaryota > Viridiplantae > Streptophyta > Magnoliopsida > Solanales > Solanaceae > Solanum > Solanum chiquidenum. The sequence goes on along the minus strand of JAJOOS010023190.1, from coordinate 2,228 downwards.
ATTTGCCATCTAATGTAATGTTTAAACTTATTAGACTAACAACTTAATTACTCGATATGCTCCATAAACACATCTTTTTGTCTGTTTTCATAATAAGATCATAGGAAGAAAAACAAAACACTAGTTATTGAACTCACATCTATCAAGGCGAATCCCGCCGATTGCTACGGTTCAAAAATACAGAACAAAAAAAGAACAAGGCAAGTGAGCAGATCTTTGGTCCATTATGTTGTTGAAAAAGAAAGGATGGTAAAACCTATTCTTGCAGTGATTTTCTGGCAGCATCTTCTTCTGCTTTCATTTTCCTTTCCCACTTTCTCTTCCTATAATCAGCCAACATTTCAGGCATTTTTTGCATCAGTTCAGCTGTCTTTGCCCGTTTTTCTGCTGATATTCTGTCACACTTGTGCCCTTTCTGCTTCGTTCTCATTTCCTTTCTCGCTGGATCGTATGGCCAATCTTGTCCAGCAAGAACAACTTCCTTGCGGAGACGAGCTCGATGGCGAGCACTGATCCCCAGAGGTTTCCATGCTCCAAGCTCCCAGTAACCCCAAACTCCCTTTGAAATCTCATCCTTGTATTTTACTAACTTTTCTTGCCATGGATATTGATATTCCCCAACTGCTTTTGCTACAGACTTTACAGCTTTTCCAGCCATTCGTCCTGGAAACAAATACATATAACTTTTCTTTGATCTTTCTCACAACGTCGAATTTTAGACATGTAAGTCCATCAAGGCATACTAAAATGAGATGTACAGAAATTAGGCAGGTCATCAGGAGAAAGTTCCAAGGTTATTCCATGATTGTAAGAGGATGCCACATCATATAGCGAATGAAAACAAAATAAGAGTTTGAAAATACAAGATCCTCTCATAGGAAGTCCCTTTGAGCCAACCATCAAATTTACTATTCAATTTGATTTTAAACCTTTATTTATTTAATTAATCCTCCGAGTACATACTACTACCTAACAGCACATACATGACATAAAACTTTTTCCATCTCTACTGGGATCTGAACCTAAGTGAAGTGGTTTTTGTTTCCACAGGCGGAGCTAGAAGCCTGACTACTATGAGGTCACCGGTCACCTCAAAGATAACTACAAGTAACTGTCCATAACAAGTGGGATACGTAACCTGGAGAATAAGACAGGTCATCCTACAACGAGTGAAAATACACCAATAAATTGTATTTTATACTGTTGGAATATATAAGTTAAATCCAATACAACAAGGCATGCATTTGCTGCAGGTTGGTTGATATATTCAACTATGCTAGAGTTATTTGCACAAGATAACTATTTCTTCTGTAACTACATGGAATTAAAGCGTAGATGAAAATCTCTTGGCAAGAGAATGTCTCCTTTCATGTTATTCTTACTTAGATAATTCAAGGAGCATGTTCATTTGTTGCCAAGACATGACATTTGTATCACAATATAAAGTTAAAACCAAGACACGACATGGTTCCAGAAAACTGGAAAAATAATCGTAGCTTAAACTTGAATAGTACAACTGAAAAAGGTAGAATACGCAAATAATAGATATCTTATCATCCCTGGCAGATAAGAGCAGAGAAGGAGGTAGGACACACAAAAAAAGGTTCATTTGCTAGCAACTTTCATCAAGACAGCAGATTGGTCCTACAAGAGGTCAAGGACTCATGCCTCCTGTGTGTATTAACTTCATCTTCTATCAAAGGCACTAACAAATGGCACGGCTGTACATAAATATTTATATTGAGGATTGTTCCTCAATAACAAAATATCAGCATGTACTTTAATTTCCTTTTAGATGTCCCAGTACAGACACCAGGTAATAGCCTAATAGAATAATTATAGCCATTCACACATAACATATATCAGCGGCATGAGTGTTACATCTGAGCAAGAGGTAAAACCAATTCTATTCATCCTGGTCTGATCCGAACAGATACATCTAAACCAATGACTTCACTTTTTGAGAAGTAGGCAATAAACCAGGGGTAAGGCCGTAAAATACCCCAAAATAGAGGTGGTAAATCTGCAATGAAGGACAATGTCCTGCCCTTCAACAAATCTTTAAGAAGATTCATACCATAAGAATCAAACCTTCACTAGTTTAGCAGCAGCGAGTGCATAATCCTATAGAATCAAACCTTCACTAGTTCAGCAGCAGTTGAGTGCCTAATCCTATAGCGCTCCTGAACACTAGCACAATCTATACTTTCACATCTGCCCATCTGGCA
>JAJOOS010023188.1:0-24429 GCA_029582725.1 Solanum chiquidenum | reverse complement strand
GGGGAGGGGCTGCAGTGGTAAACCACGGACCACCAGCACGGACCGTGGTCTGATCTACGGTCCGTGGATGGTGACCGTAAGTTGCACCTGCAACTTCTCAAAATCTGCATTTTTGGTCTGTTTCAGATACGGGGTGTTACAGAATCGACAAGCAAAAAGTAATGGAATGCAAAAACATAGGAAATTTAAAGTGTGGGTGTGATTGTATGAAGTTAAAAGTGAGGTAATGTAAAATAGTTTGAAAGTTTAAACCTTTGGCCTTTTAAAAACCGTCCAGTTTGTGCCCTTTCGGCAATATTAATCGGCCTCGCGAAAGCACTCAGCGACACGCCAAGTGGTTACTTACCTCGATCAGTTTTACAGGACCTCCAGTTAATTTGGTGGTCTAAACGACGAACAAAGTTGGGCACACTGATATCTTCGGTGAGTCGCCAACTTGAATCTTGGCTCGCCAACCTGCATATTTCAAACACATTAAACTTTTTCACCTGCACAATCAACACACGTTATTCCAAAAGCAAAAATAAAGTAATAAAAACTTGGGTTCCTCCCAAGCAGTGCCTTAGTTAACGTTGTAACACGTGGCAAGTCCCCATTCAAACTTCATTCATGGGGTTTGCCATAATATCACTAGGCAATGCCCCTTGTTGTCTCTAGTTTAAATGTGACGAAATTTGACCCATTTGGGTCTCCAACTGCTTGATAGAGATTGAATGAGAAGTGACCGTCCAGTTGAGAGTCTACACATCTTCCTTCATTTGCGTCAACACCTTTTTAGGCCCTTCAACTTTGTTGAGAATACATGAGAGCATATCCCCAGTCTGGTCACCTTACAATCTTTGGGCTTTTGACGCTCGTGGGGAGGAAGATACCTATCATTCTCCCCTTCTCTTTCCTTCCAAGTGGTATTCCGATCACGCCACTCTCTATCACTGTCTCTCCAGCCCTCATCTCTATTCTAACCTTGGTTACCACTCGACCTTGGGTATTTTGCACGATAACCTCATCCTTGGTTTTCTAGGAATCTCACTTCCTCGTTATACAACGCTTCAAACTTGTCCTCTTCAGGGTTTACACACCCAACACCCACAACATTGACACTTCTAGCACCAGCACCCATACCATTCGTGGAAAAAATGTCCAACTTGGTCATCATCTTTGCCACATTTAGGTCCCTCTCTTTGTCTTTCACAAGCTGTTTCTTTGTCAATTTAAACGTGAGTGAGGATACCTGATCATCGTGGGCGTACCATACCCTGATAATCTTGGTCATACCATCCAAAAGTTGGGCTGCGATAATGTAAGGTTGTTGCATTAAACCTCCCAAAGAAAGTTGATCAGCGATACCCTTGTTCACCGAATCAAGGCTTAGGTAAAAGTATTGCAGCAAAATGTTGTCGGGCAATCCATGAGTTGGGCATTGCAGCACCAACTTTTTAAATCTTAGCCAAGTCTCATGGATCGGCTCACCCTTCAAACGCTTGAAGCTTTGGATGTTGTCACGAAGAGTCATCATCTTCGAAGGGGAAATAATTGCACTTGAAATGTGGTAAAGAGCTCTTCCCACGAAGTGATGGAATGTTTTGGCAACTCAGCCATCCACCTGCAAACTTCTCCCATTAGAGAAAATGGAAACAACCTCAGTCGGACCGACTCTTGAGATATGTTCTTAAAGGTGAATGGTATGCAAACATCCACAACGTTACTTATATGCTCATCGGGATCCTCATGACCCAATCCACACAACAACCCTTTCAATTGCAAAAGCTGCAACATGGTGCTTGTTATATGGAACACAACGTTCTCTTCAGCTGGAGGCAAGAAAATGGCACCAACTGCACCCACTAGATTTGGGTCATTGACATTCGGCTCATTGACATCATTTAGATTTCTGATATCATCTTGGTGGCCCACTTGGCTACAATTGCTTCCGTTGACAATCATTTCTTATATTTTAAGCAACACACAAACCAAAACTAAAAGTAAGTAGATTCAACTATGACTAAAAAGAATAAAATTCAACTTCACAAAAGAATTTCAAACAATACCACTCCCCGGCAGCGGCGCCATTTTGATTAACATTTCAAAGATACTTCATACAATTCTAAGTTTCAATGATTGCTAGTCAGTATAAAACCCAACTAAATGGGTTGGGGTAGTATCCCACAAGGAGTGGTACATATTTCAGATTCAATTTGGAAGTATTAACATGGTCAAATCAGTCATAGGAATACAAGTTATCGAATAAAGACATCATTCAAATTAAGGGGTGACACAAGTGTCAAATGGGGGTTTTTGGTTTTGATTAACAGCTACAAACAGTCACAAGAAATAAAAATTAACAAGAATGAGACGGGTTCTTGGGATGTGATCAATTATAGGCAATTATAGACGTATGGGTAATTGAAACTATTAGTAAATAACTAGATATTAGTGAGTAAGCTAGGCTAGAGGGGATGTAAACTTTCTCTCGAACAATTCACCCCAAATAAAGTGATTTCTCTCGAACATCAACAAGCATGCAAAATAAGAGTAGCCCACACCTTAGTGCATTCACTCTCTCGAGATGAATTTGTGGGATTGAGTTTAGGATTCACTCTCTTGAGCTCAAACCAGGTCCACCACATACCCAATGACCATCAACCAATAATTTTGGTTCTGAAACCTCTCTCTTAGGCAAGTCAAGAACACAAACCTGGAACTACATTTGCAACTACAATTCCTAAATTAAACCACAAGTACTCATTAAACTCACTTCTAAATAGCATTTAAACTAACAATTAACAATACCCATAAATTTAATAAGCCCAATAATCATACGATCACACCCCAAGAATTGGGGTTTTAGCTGGACATTATAAAAAGGCAAAAATAGTTACCAAATTGATTATCCATCAACTGGGTAACTGTGGATTCGTCATTACAATGCTCCAATTTGAAGAATCTCAAAGACCCACTTCCAAATTCTCAAAAGTGAATTTCTTCAATCCCTCAAAGCTAAAGAAAAACTAGACAAAAATTATCTCCAGGTGCTCAAAACTTAATAATAGATTGTTCTAAAGAGTATTTGATACTAAACTAAATGTTCAAAAATGTATTTATATTCTCCAAAATGTACTGCGAAGAGTCAGTCGGTGAAGTAAGTTGGGCTCGCCAAAACACTCGGTGATCCGCCCTTTGGTCTATTTAATCTCCCTTTTTCCTTGGTACTCAGCATCCTCCAGATCTGTAAATTTGGGAGATCGAGCACTGCATCGCGGAACTACTCGACGATCCGCCAACTGCTCCTTTTTATCATAAACTTGGTTCTTTCCTTCAAGGCTTGGCACACTAAAACTTTAGGTGGTCAAATAGTCATTCGATGATTCACCAAGTGAACTTGGTGATCACCAGGCTGCCTTTGTTCATCCTTTCAGCATGTTTTGTTCCTTTTTTGCTTATTAGTGTCCTTATTTTGTTCGTCAATCTATATACCTGAAAATCAAGGGTTTCACATCAGTTTTTAGAACAAAATAAGCATTTGAGGACACTAAATCTATATAAACTAAGCCTTAAATGAGTCTAAGTCTTGGTATCATCAAAAGACTCGGTGGTTTGTCAATAGGCTCATTACCTCGCCCTTTTCTATGAAATTTAGTTGTTAGACTCTATAATATTTGATGGTATACCTGAACTTGCCGAATGACTTTATCATCACCTTTTTGTAGCGCTATTTGTTGAAATTCATTCTGGAAATTTTGGCGAGCTAGTTTTATCTCGCCGATCAAGGCTGGCGTCTCACCGAATTGATATGAAACTCACCAAGTTATGATGAATTTTCCTACTTTTTGCTATGTAACTTTCGGTGAGCCCTCTATGGCTTGTCAAATGAGCTCGATGACTCACTGAGTTGATCAGTGAGTTTTTCTACAAAATCTTATTTAAGTTTGATTTGGCAACTACATTTCTTCGATTTGTGTTGTCTTGTAGATATGGCTATACCCAAGGTACCTAGAGAAAATTAGTGACCTAGGAAGAAAGCAAAAGGGATGGTAATTTCCACAAAGGTTGCCCTCCCAAGATCTACGCGAGCAAAATTTCATCCTAAAGGGGGAAAAGGTACAGATAAAAGGAAGCGACATGCAGAACTGAGTTTGCATAGTTCTATCTCCGACATCATGGGTATCAACTCTACCCACCTCACTACCTTTGAGTCCGACCAAAAGGTAAATTTTGGGTCTAGATCGTCGAACTGCGAGATCGAGCCTGTAGATGATCAACTCATTAAGAAGATATGGGCTTTGTTGCGCTCTAAGGCGCTACATGATCCATATAGACTCCATGTACTCCCGAATCCTCCTCCACCTCTAGCACAAGAAGCTAAACAAGTACCACAAGTGCCCCGGATACATGTACATCCGCCTCGTTCGATGAATAGATTAAGTCTACCGGAATGCGAACAATTCTAGAAGAGAGTAGGTTTTCTACTAATGGGGTGGTGGACATGCATCCTTATGTGTGGGAGACAACTTGCTTCCATAAATTCATGACATTTACATAGCATGGGGCCCTTATATACCTCCTTGGGTGTGGGAGTTTGATGAGGAATATGGGCAGCTAATCTCAAAAGGCAAGAAAAAGGCCAATTCATTTGCATTGGTTGATCATGTTATGGTGCGGGGTAAGAAAGTGAACTGCAGCTGCATGGAAATTAATGAAGTGTTGGGGTGCAGAGTTCAGATAGTCCATTTCTTGGTGGATAATATTCAGAAAAAGACACATGATGACCTTAAGGGATGGTTGGCACCCTTGATTTCTTACATTACACCAACATTGATTGATCCAGGGCTCTAGATTTAGAAGAAAGACCTAAATGTTGATGTGAGATACTTGTTCGAATTTATTGGCACAACACCCATGTCGTCATAGAATAAGTTAATCCTCCCGCCCCCAAAGACAACTTTGTTAGGATCCATTACCGACCAAGATAGCCTAAATCTTGGATTGATTGTTTAGCAGGAGCTGGCCATGAAAGGCAAGAAGATCCAGACATCGCTACCATTCCTGATAGTTATCAAGGAGTTGTGCCAACGAGCTAGGGTGCCCTTTGTGGCAAAGATAGATGTGGATATGGCTCCCACTTCCTCTACTGATATCTGGTGGATCTAGGTTGAGTATACTAGGGAGGAGGCTGAGCGGAGGAGGATAGCATCGGTGGACACATCCTCGATTGTCGATGTGGATACTTTGGTGGCAGACATTACTCCTTCCGCTCAGACATGTGAACTGTCAATTACTCCTAGCTCTTATACTCCTACTATTTCTATTGTTGCTGCTACTCCCTGACCCCCGTTGACACAGACCTTGCTATATAAGATAGGCCATCTTGCCCACACAACCAATGTACATGTTTTGCATGTCGAGGCGGCAGTGCTCTGATTAATTAAGTGAGCCATTGTTTCTGCCCTTTCCCCTATACGAGCTGAGTTATGAGAGAACATGGAGTTGACTACGGCACATGACCTAACCTTGGATACCCTCAGTGTGTGAGTTGAAGCATATTAGCAGGGAGGTCGACAACCCGATGACATTATTGCCTTGAGGGTTGTTGTTGAAAAGTTTAAATGTGATGTGTATCATCTAAAATCTAATAATCTATCTATGTTTTGAGGCCATGTGGAAATTCCCGAGATTCTGACTGCAGAGATACCGGCTACTTCTGAGATTCCTCAGACTACTCTGACTTAGAGTGTTGTCGTAGTTGATGATGGTGATGAGTGGGATACTCCTAAGACGGATGAGGAGGATTTCGAGACCAAGAAGGATTCATTTTATGATGAGCAGGTGGACTTGGAGGGTGCGATTATGCAGATGTCGACATAGGCTTCACTTCAGGATACCTCGATGATTGGTTGCAGTGGAACACAACAATGGTTCCCCGATTAAGAGAGATCCTGATGCACAACTTTCACCTCTGGCTTAGCCTGACAGGGGTATCTTGAATCTCTTCCTATTTTACTTTTGAGACTTTTTTCATCAAGGATATTGTTTAGTTTTATTTGGGGGAACTATCCCTTGGTTTGTATTTATTCTATTTTTGATGATTTTGTTCTATTGTGGAGGATTGTTTTGCTACTTTTGATCGTGTCTGAAACATTCGCTTATGTTGGAGAAATCGAATGCTGGTTTTTTATACCATTGATCCACTCATTGATTTCTTAATGTGTGATTTCTGAAGTTGTTCTCTTGCATATTTGAGTGTCGGTTGCGATCAATAACGATGACTTGAATAGTGCTCTTGATTGAATGATATGTTTGGGCATGTCCAATGAGGAATATTTGAGTTTCGTAAGTCATGTGTGAACTCTTAGCATCTCATTGTGATTAGTCAATTGTTGAAGCGAGTCTTGTGATAACCCTTGCACACGAGCTTAACATGTAGAATCATGATTGATGATTGTGTTGCATGTTTTGTGTGGTGAGAATTTTCTTGATGCTTGTGCTTGGTGATACCTAGAACTTGCCATGTTTGTCGAATTGACTAACATTGGTGAATGAAAGAAATGATCTTAGGCATAAATTTTTGACACTGAGCCAAATTTCTATTATACCTCTTTGTGATCACCTTGTGAGAGTCTGAACCTAGCTTGCCACTATTTGAGCCTACCTTTTATTTGGAATAAACATGAACCCATATAGCCTTTTTCCTCCCCACCTAAAACCTTCATGAAATTTTGGTTCGTTTGAATAGCCAACTTAGGCCAAAAGCCTAAATTGGGGGTGTGGTTAAAATTGAGGAGAGAAAATGAGCAAGAACTTTGTGAAAATTTAGCCTTGAAAAATTGTGTTGAAAAAGATGTAAAAAAAAATAAAAAAATGGAACCCCTCCATATAAAAAAGGAGAAAAGAAAAAGAAAAAGATTGAAAAATAAGTGTGTGATGGAAAGAAAAGGGGTGTCCAATAAGCCATACAAGAATCTTTGTGCTTTGAAGTACTTAGGGTGGACTGTGAAAATCAAGAGAGTCGAATAAAAGGAGAAGAAGTGAATGCAAGCCATGCTTCATGAAGGTAGAAGTCACTAAGCCAAAACAATCATACCTTGACCCTCAGCCCCATTACAAGCCTTGGAAGACCCCGGTGATCATGATTGAGCTGAATGAGATAAACATATGGTAGAATCATGCATGTGTTTATCTTTAAAAGTGTGAGAGTTGATTTTGATTCCTTAATTCTAAAATTTTGATGAGCTTTATGTGGGAATGGAATCATTCTTGATGTCAGGGCATTCAAATACTCTTGTTGAGGATGAATTTGCATTTGAAGAGAGCATTGTCAGTTGGACTTCTATTTGATGATGCCTAGTTTCCGTTGGAAACTTTTAGTGCACAATTGAACATTGCTTGGGTAGATTAAAACTTGTGTGCATTCATGTTGAGTCTCAAGTAGCACTATATTTAGACATTCCTATTGACCTGATTGATCTTGTGTTTTACTTGAGGACAAGCAAAAGTTTAAGTTGGCGGTGTTTATGAGTCGGGAATTTGGACTCATTTGGGGCTAAATATTCAAGGAAACAGTGTCCTCAATGCCTATTATAAGCTCATAAATGGTGTTAAAGTTTTAATATGCAGCAATGAAGGACAAAGAGCAAGTAGAGGGCATTACGAGGCAAATAGGAGTTAAAAAGCTCAAAAAGTTGAAGGAAATCAAAGTTGTTACTCACCGAAGACACTCAACGAGTCACCGAGTGGACCTTCAGCTCGCCCAAAGTTCCAGCATGCCAGGAAAGGGACAAGACCAACTTGGCGAGCAAATGAGTGGCTCAGTGGCGTACCGAAAAGATTAGCGAGGCCTATTTCAATTGCTGAAAGTTGCAGAACATTTTTTGCTGAGAAAAGCATGTCAAAAAGGCAATAATAGGAGCACTCGGCGCATAATAAACTTGTTTGAAGACGCCCGACATACTTCATCGAGTGGACTATGTGCTAAAATTCAGGGAACTTATAAATGCAATTTTGAAAAGAATAAAAGGAGTTCCCTCATTGTTCACTTTTGGATTTTTGAGTTCTTACATTCTAGAACATTGTTTTTACATTTTTTAGAAGGATTTAGAGATATTTTTATCTTTAATATGAGCATTTTGAGAGTTGTGGATCGTTGCACAATCTGATGGAAAGCTTCATTGGTAATGATTTCTTGTTCTTTACTATGTTTGGCTAAAACTCCCATTCTTGGGGGTGTGATTATGTAGTTAAATGCATTAATATGCTAATGGGTGTTGTTAATCACTGATTTTATTGTTGTTTTGAAGCGAGTTCAATTAATAGTTCTTGTTTAAATTGATGAGTTGTAGTTGCAAATGCAATTTTAGCTTAGTACTCTATACCTACTTGAGAAAGAAATGTTGGAGTTGAATTATTAGTTGATGATTGTATCGATTGTGTTGTTATGGTTCTAGCTTGAGAAAGTGGGTTTGAATGCAATCTTACAAATCTAGCTTGAAAAAGTGAATTTATTAAGGTAATGGTTTGTTAATTGTGTTGTGCATGTTGAGGTTCGAAAGAACTCAGTTGATGCACAATAGTTGATTGAGAAATGGCTATTGTACTCAAAACCTAGCCTACCCACCGAGATTCAATGACTTTGAGTAATTAGTAATCACCCATTAAACGAAATTAGCATTTAACTTTATCACACTCCCAAGAAACCTTCTCTATTTGCTTACTTCTCGTGTTAGTAGTCATAGAATTTGTTACCCAAAACCCACCATTTCACATTGATTGTCAAAACCTTGTGATTTAATTTATTGTTGCGAAATTTCTACATCTACAAACTATTAGAACACCATTTTACTTTTTAATCTAATTATTTATCGTATCACTCCCTGTGGGATCGACCCCAACTCTTAGTTGTGTTTATGCTTGTTAGCGACCGGCTACACTTAGAATCAGATGAAGTGTAGTTGAGTGTTATTACGTATGAGACCCCGAGAGGCCTTAGACAAGCCATACATCATACAAGATAATAAATTAACTAGTTCAAAAAAGAGATTATATCATAATTTTTTTGACAATGGAACGAAACAGAAAATCTAACGTAGTCTCAAAGCCATCTACTACATCATGAGTAATAGTGACGTAACACATACATAACATACAATACAAAAGAAGCAAGGAAAATGAGCAATAATGGGTTTGGTTCTCGAAACATGAAGACTTACCAATCTTCAAATCTACTAATGTGATCACTCGCCATGAAGAAGAGGGATCAAAGTGTCATGACCCAGGGGTACCCCTAGATGTAACAAGGCGTACAAGACCCCGAGAGGCCTCATACAAACCCCTTAGCATATCATACCATAAAGTAATAGAAATGAGCGGAAATTAAAAACATTTTCCATACAATCAAAGTCTTCTATAAAATGTGCAGAAGTCTAATACACTTGTCTCAAACCATCTAAAACATAAATATCCTTGGGAAGCAGCACATACAATAGTTCTAAACATAAAATGAAATACATAACAACATGGTGGCTATCTCCTCGAATACTATGAGGACTCACCAAAACTTCAATCCTTGCTTCTACTAGATCCTAACCACGGGTATGGAAGTAAATATCACTGGACTCCATATTTGATAAGAATGTAGGCAAGAGTATGGGTTAGTACAAAATGTACTAATTATGATAGCTATCATAAGTCATCAACATGAGCATAACATAAGCATTAGTCAACATGAGACATAAGCCATAATCATAAGAGATAACAACATAGTCATAGGCATACTCAATACACTTAAATCAACATGATATAAAAGGAATACTTCACAAGTAACCTCAAAGCATACTTAACCAAGACATGGTTAATCCTTCACTAATCTTACTCATCAAAGTAGACCACCTTCGGCCATCCTTCAAGCTCAGAACCTTTCGTTTTAATATTTAGCTTATCCTTTATAGACAAGGGAACGAAACCGAAAATTTAACGTAGTCTCAAAGCCATCTACTACATCATGAGTGATCATGAGGTATCACATACATCACATACAATACAAAAGAAGCAAGGACAATAAGCAATAATGGGTTTGGTTTTCAAAACATGATGACTCACCATTTTTCAAACCTACTAATTGGATCACTCGCCATGAAGATGAGGGATCAAAGTGTCACGACCCAGGGGTACCCCCTAGATGTAACAAGGCGTACAAGACCCAGAGAGGCCTCATGCAAGCCCCTTAGCATATCATACCATAAAGTAATAGAAATAAGCGGAAATTAAAAATATTTTCCATACAATCAAAGTCTTTTATAAAACGTGCAGAAGTCTAATACACTTGTCTCAAACCATCTAAAACATGAATATCCTTGGGACGTAGACCATACAATAGTTCTAAACATAAAATGAAAGACATAAGAACATGGTGGCTATCTTCTCGAATGCTATAAGGACTCACCAAAACTTCAATCGTTGCTTCTACTAGATCCTAGCCACGGGGATGGAAGTAAATATTGTCGGACACCACATTTGATAAGAATGTTGGCAAGAGTATGGGTAAGTACAATTGTACTAAATATGATAGCTATGATAAGTCATCAACATGAGCATAACATAAGCATTAGTCAACATAAGACATAAGCCATAAGCATAAGAAATAACAACATAGTCATAGGCATAATCACTACACTTAAATCATCATGACATAAAATGAATACTTTATAAGTAACCTCAAAGCATACTTAACCAAGACATGATTAATCCTTCACTAATCTTACTAATCAAAGTAGACCACCTTGGGCCATCCTTCAAGCTCATAACCTTTCGTTTTAATATTTAGCTTATCTTTCATAGACAATGGGAAACAACTCTAGTTATACATATCAAGGAAGGCAACTCAAGCAACAATCCAATCTAATCATACATCATACATCATACAAGCAAATCTCATATTAAAACATACTCACGATACTTTCTTGAAGTAACCTTTATTCATCATAAACATGGTACTTTGATTTTGGACTAGTCCCTCTTTAGTTATCTCTACTATTCATGGAAGAGTACTTCTTTACTAATCCAAGACAAGTCATCACACATGAATGGTTACAATTTACAAATTCAAGGCTATCAAAGAAAATCACATATTTATGCTAGACAAAGCTATCATCGAAGGAATACTTTCATGCAAGTTCAATCTACTCAAGGAAGGGTACTATTGTTCAATCCAAACTACCAATATAATGGTTTGTCCTTACCAAGTCATGCTATCATGCAAGCATCCTATCATGCTAGTTAAAGCTATCCTTTTGAAGGGTACAATTTCTCAATCCAAGGCTATCCATGAAACTTACTACTAAAGCTACCATGCATGGTCTTGTCTTACAAAGTCAAGCTATTCATGAAGGGATCTCTTATTACAATTTCAAGCTATCATAGTAAAACATTCTTTGATTCATTTAAGGTGAGCAAACCTTTCAACCTAGAATTATTCTATGTGAGAAACCCTTTCACATTATGTATTCATACATTCTTAATATAGATCATGCGGGTAAAGCCCTTCCACAACAATTCTATCTACTAAACAACATTAATCATCAAAGCTTTACTCTCAAAGCCCTAATAGTCATAGTTCATCATGTAAGCTTTACTATAAAAGCAATACAAATCAACATTCATCATGCATTCTTTACTCTGAAAGCAATACATAGTAAAATCATCATATATGCCTAGCTCTCAAGACAATTCTAATCATAATCTCTCACATATGCTTTACTCTTAAGCAATTCTAGTCATAATTCATCATATATCCCCAATATCAATCAATTCATGTCTAAATGCTTAACTATCAAGCAATCTAGTATACATATCATCAATCCTTAAAGATTATCTCTAAATCCTCAATTTCCCTTCCATGGCACATAGCCCATTTACATCCATTTCATATTTCTAGACATGTGTTAGGCATGAGTACATGTATTTTCATCCTGAAACCATGATTTACTATAAATTAAATCATAAACAATCATTATCTGCTCAATTGGATCAACATTCATCAATACCCACAACATTGGAAGAAACCCTAACTCACATTGGGGATTTCATCTTAACAATTGGGAAAACTAGGGAACTACATGGATCAAAGAAGTCCATGGATAAAAATATATCATACCATGATCAAAAATCCTAGAAAGGCTTAAGGAATGGAGGTTTGACTGTAATCCTAGCTTCAAACTCTTTCTTCTTCATCAAGTTCTAGAGAGTGAAATATTTGAGAGAAAGATATTTGGGATTCTTTTAGGTTTTCTTGTAGATTCTAGGGAGAATGACTTAATTTGGAGAATATAAAGCTCATATACTTTTCTAGGTTAGGGTTAAATGATATAGTATCGATTTTAAGAAAACTATGAAAAGACTTTAAAGACCCCAACTCAAATTTTAAAGAACTTCTCGTTGAGGCTTGCCCAAGACACTTGGCGACTCGCCAAGTAAAGCCTTGGCTCACCTAAAGTTCCAGTAGCTCCGCTGATAGAGCAGGCCACTAGGTGATGGTATAGGCAGACTTGGTGATGTGCCCACTGGTCGGCGAGCCCCGACCTGGCTCACCCAAATTTCCAGTAGCTTTGGCCTTGGAGGTAGCCCCTTAGGAGAAGGGGGTTTCACTTGGCTAATCGCCAAGTTGCTTGGGCGATTGAACTTTACTTCGCCAAGTTGGAAAAGAAGGAAATGTTCTCTTTAACAAAATCCTAAGTATCACAGGCCCATGTCCTTTTCCATGGCTTGCTATCCCACACACTTAGCCCTAGTTTAGCCTACTAGACTCCGGGGTTTTACATTATCTCTCCCTTGGGGACATTCGTCATCGAATGGCATTCTAGGCACATCTTAAAGGTAACGACTCAAGACTAGCAACATATCATGCATGCAGACCTTCTAAATGCACACAACCAAGGAGGAAGCATCAACTACAAGCTAAAAAGACTCAATGCACTATAAATATGTAGGAACTACATCTAACAACCCCAAAATGCATGAAATTCAAGATTTACGCATGTTCAAGGAAGAACTTACCATCTCTAAGCTAAAGCATACTCAACCAATCTCATGGAGCCTATATGCAATACATACTCAAAGCATATATTCAAGGAGGAATCTTTCAAATTCAATCTAAGGCATGCTAATCAATTCATCTCATGAAGTCTGTATGCAAATCATACTAATGCACTACAACATGAGGAAATCAATCATATGACTCACTAAACTCAAGATTTCATGAACAAGCACCATATAGGGAAATCATGGGAACATATAAACACACATGACTTTAAATAAGGATCAAACCATGAGGAACTCTCCCTTGATTCTAACTTTCTTCACTTGTCGGTCTAACTTCTTAACCGGACATTCCTCTTGAAAATAACTTTCATCTACTTCCAAACCTTCTACGGAAACTATGGATGTCAGATCTTGATACGTCCAAACTTACACCTTAATTAAGAGATAGAAATGGTCGAAGTTAATTTATTGAACTCAATGTGAGTTGAGGTCGATCCCATAGTGAATTTCTTTACAGAAATGATTCACTATCGCGTTTTACCCAAATGTTGTTATTATTTCCTTAATAAACAATTGCAAAAAGTAAAATTGGGTTTAGCATTAACGCTTTGATAACCAAAGTTGCAACTAAAGTTTAATTCACAAGTAACAAACTATCAATTTTGAAGTTGTTTCAATAATTAACTGAAACAAGGATTGTGTTCCCCATAATGTTGCATGTAATCTTCTTAAGTAATTGAGTTTCAGGCAACTTACGTCTACAAACTACATGCGAGTTAGCTATATATGACACTTCTTAGTGTACTTAGATAATCTTCACTCAAGTCCTCTCGGTCCTAGAGTGTTACACGATTTACCCTCGCCTATAATGGTGGTAAGGTTCTTTTTTCTCGAACTCAAACTTTGACTCCAATTAGTTAGATTAGTTCAACTTTTTCTTAACCATCAATTTTCTCTCGAACAAATGACAGATACAGGGTTAACATAATGCGTGCACTCATCAGGATATATGAATAACAAAAACTAAACTACAGTTTGTAACCAAAAATTGCCTTTCATTCATTTTACGAAATAACACTTAGAACTTCGTCATGGATCCCACAACCCCAGTTGCGGTGTTTAGCCAATCATGATATCACGTAAATATTTTCGAAATATAGAATGAAAACATGTTATAAAATACTTATGAGACTAAACAGTCAACAACCACGTTGATATTTCAAGAATCCAAAATCAAAATCAAACTTAATTCCAAACCCAAAGTCGAAACCAAAAGCTATGAATTATCGAAACTTATTCATCGTACAATGAAAGATAAGATAAAACATAAAAATGACCTAATTAATTCGAATAAGTGTTTCAAAAAATATTCCTACTCGAAGTAGGACTGGAATGTCGAGCCCTTCACGCCTACTTATAAGGCCCGTCAAGAGCTTCACGGTCCGTGAATCCCTTCGTGGTCTTCCCTTTGAAACTTTCCAACATTGGGTCTTCAATGCCTGGACACTAGGACTGCACCACGGAGGCTACCACGGTCCGTCAAGGACTTCACGGTTCGTGAAGTCTTCTGTGGTCTTCACTTGGACTTCCCCCAGCTTGGGTCTTCTACACTTGCTTACTGGAAAACGCACCATGGAAGCTACCACGGTCCGTCAAGGACTTCATGGTCCATGAAGTTCTCCGTGGTCTTCACTTGGACTTCCCCCAGCTTGGGTCTTCAATGCTCTTCTACTGGTTCACCTGCACGGCTGACACCACGGGCCGTTGTGAAAATCACGGTCCGTGAAGTTGGTCGTGATCTTTACTTGATCCTACCAAATCTCAACTATTCCAACCCCAAGAACTAGATTAGAACCATGAATCACACCACGATCTGTAGTGAAAGCCATGGCCCATGTGGTCGTCCGTGGTCTTTACTATCCTTCAATTCACCTGCACTGATTTCTTCTTCTTTTCTATCTGCTTCCACTTTAACCTATTTCACCTGTACAACACTACCAAACACATTATATCCACATAAATACACTCGATTCTAGTCTTAATCCTTAATTTTAAGCATCAAATGTGCCAAGAATTCGAGGCACATTAACACCCTCAACTTAGAACCATTATTTGTCCTCAAGTGATGAGAAAACAATAGATTCATCATTAGATTACTCTAACAATTTTGAATTCATACAACAGCCATCTCAAACACAATTTGTATCCAAAACCATGAATCTAACATGCAAGGATCAATCTATGACATCTTATTACTTATAGTCAATCATGCTTATGCCTGTGAATTTTCAGCCAACACAATCTACTCTCAAATGCAATCACTGTGTCCTCACACCAAATAAGTCTGCTACTAATGATAATTAGGACTAAGTACTACGCTCACACTCTCAAAGAACTTCTAACACTAACAAAAACTACCATAGGCTTGCCCTTGCTTTCGACGCTCTAACTTTCAAACACCCTGAATAGGATCACTGTAGGACTTTATTGGCTTGTAACATAGTCTCAGCCTAGGGAATGGATATTTGGGTTTGTGAGTGACTAGTCCCTTGGTTTTCCAAAGTTTCGTTTGCACACAACTCTTTTCTTAGTGATTCCCTCTTTTACTTCATTTCAGCACATCTCAATTGCCATTATTTTCTTTTTCTTTTCTTTTCTTCACACCTCTTTTCCTTTTTTGTATATGAAATTTTTGTATGCACTTAGCTCACTGGTTGAACCTTCTTTTTCTTCACTTCATCTTTCCGCTCGGATTGCAATCACCCTCAACTTAGGCTTTTGTCCTGGGTTGTGACATCGTGTCTTTGGGAACCAAAGGTATGATATTATTGGGTAAGAACAAAGACTGACTTTTAGTCTCAAATCGAGTCCAAGTGGTAAGCTTTTTATTTGGTAATTCTACTTTTGGCATTTTTACTAGCTTACAAAAATGGCCTACTGATCCTTTCCTATCCGGTTGTTCTCAAACTTAAGCAAGACTACTCGGGCAAGTTCTAGTTTCTACTCCTAGTGTTAGACTTCAAACAACACTCACACACACACATGACACATGACTACATTATCCAGTTTCTTGGTTCACCAATTTATTGATCAGACTAACAATGCTCAACATGTAAGTATCTAAGATGTCATCTAAAGATCCTAACAATCAAATTTCAGATTCAGGTCGTTATTTTTACCATACTAGATGTTGCACAGCTCAACATACAAACACATTTTTTACAGTAAACATATAGTCAACCTCCATTCAGCTGAGACTGGCAGGTTGCTCACCACCCCCTCCCCAAAACAAAAACGAACTTTGCCCTCAAAGTCAATAGAGAAAATAAAACAGGGTTGTGATGAGGGGTCATACCTATAGTGCTCTAGGCGCCAGTAGTCGGCTCAGCATCGGCACCCTTATTAATGGGTGCACTCTCATAACTTAACACATGATCAGGTTTGCTACTACTCAACGGGGTAGGTCCTCCGCTACCAAAAGCTCCAGCTGACACAGCATCTCATTGTTGTTGCTCAAGGGCTTCTTTTTCTCTAGCTGCCTTCCTTGATGCCTTGTTGGCTTTCTTTTCTTGTTTTCTTTCCTCTCTGGGTAGGTCAGCATGTATCTCCTCATCTGATTCTTTGGCTCTGTGTTTTCTCTTGCAAGACTTACTCTTGGGTAGTTCACCCTAGAAATCGTCAATTGATTTAGTGGAGGGTGCCTGATTTAGCAGTTGCATTAAAGAATCTAGCATAAGTGGAGTGATTACCTCTACTGGCTTTTCAGCTGGTTTGGTAACTTGAGTTTGCATCTCCCCCAACTGTGATTTGAACTCTCAGTATCTACTGAGCCAGAAGCCTAGAATCGATCCTTGACAAGGTTCTCCAAACCATCCATCATTTCTTTTAAGACAGCCAGCTCCTTTCGCATCTCATCTTTAAACTTTTTCTTCGCAGCTAACACATCTCTTTGTATCAGCTGAGGCATCTTGTTGACTATCTGGTCGATCAAGGTCCTGGTTTGGCGTTGATCTTCAACCAATTTCTCAAGATATAGCATAGGGATAGTGACAAAGGTACCTCGAGCCTGGGAGGCTGATGCTAGAGGTGGTGGTGCCTCTGTTGAAGGCTTTGATGACTCGCCTTATTCTAGACCTCTATTTGCATGTGGGATGTCAATTGGTAGATGAGGGACAATAACTAAGGTTCCTACAACTACAAATTTTGCACCGAAGAGATGGTTCGTGATATATTTGATCTTAGAAACTTGGATGAGTCTGAATGCTTCACCTCATCTGTCAACCAGACTGTTTGGAGGAATACTCGTTTGTCGACATAATTTCTCTATCAAATAGAGAAATGGAAGTCTGACTCTCTCATTCAGTGCCCCATCCCTCATCTCGGTCGCTATAATTCGCCCCACATTTATCGGGTAACTAACCATAAGATATGCTACCAACGAAGCCAAGGAAAGGGACAAAGTTTTATCATTAGCTATCGATCGCAATTGTGCCCGGACGACAGCCCACCAAACCTTGGCTGGAAAAGACAGTGAAGCTTTAGTAATGAGTGTTGGAGTTATGATGACCCAAGCTAAATTCTCCCCATCTATGTCAATTTCCTTCGCATTCCAGCGTAAAACCCTCTCTCGAGAATTCTGATCCTCCATCGTAGTATCACTGGTGACCTCATGATGTTTGCCCTCAAAAAGACCAAATTAAGTTGGTGCAGAGTATTCCAAGCCATGCAACATTATGTTCATAGTAACCTCACAAATATCTATTGATTTTCCCCAAACTATAATTGAGTTGAGTGGACCCTAGGTAATAGAATTGTCTTTATGTCCACATTTCGTAGTCTCTGTTTCTACAGCAAAGTTCATTAGTATAGCTGGATAAGATGAATAAAACTCTCTGGCCAGGTGGCTAGAGTATTCTCCAGGTGTATTGTTCATCCAGTCGAACTGATGAAGATGGAATATTTGATAGATGTCGGAAAATTCTTTGATATCAACTACCACCACCCTAGTCTCAAGCATGATTGCTCGATTCTTGAAGCCGCCAGTTTTGTTCACAATGCCATTATTAAAGAATTCTTTGGACTGGTTCATAGTCCACATGGAGTGGTAACAGGAAATCAGTTGCAGTCTCGCTGTAGGATCAGGTTCATGGATGTTCACATACATCACCATGGTATCATCATCGGTTATCTCTACATCCTCATCTATAGTAGTTGCCTCCTCACGTACTCTAGTTTTAGCTTCTATATTTGCCGTAGGTGGAGAGGTGTTTGCATCTTTCTGATAGCCGCTTTCAGACTCTGCTCTGCCCCCAGAATTATCAGCAGACTGGCTACCTGAATTAGTATTAGATTCACTACCTGATGCTTTACTGCTACCGGAATGACTTCCTCCCTCTTCAAACTGGGGAGGAGTGTCCTGTAGAATGTCCCTCTTTGTCTGTGCTCTAGTAGCCCGAGGTGAGAGATCTTCAGGTGTGACAATTATTTGCACCTCAGAATCACTAGCTTCAGAGTCGTCATTATCGTCTGATTGAGAAGTCATGGTGGGGGGGCAGGTTTGGTTGCGTTCTTTCTTCGAGGAGGCATCGTACCTAAGAAACACAACACTCAATAGTACATAACTCAGTAAAATGACATACTATCGGGTACTCAGATGACTTCCCCTGTGTATTTTCATCGTGACGCCTTACCTTAAGAATGTCGTCACTGGGGGGCAGGTTTGGTTGCGTTCTTTCTTCGAGGAGGCATCGTACCTAAGAAACACAACACTCAATAGTACATAACTCAGTAAAATGAAACACTATCGGGTACTCAGATGACTTCCCCTGTGTATTTTCATCGTGACACCTTACCTTAAGAATGTCGTCACCCAATCTATCATTAGGAAGGGCCACGAAATCAAAAGATGACAGAAATAAAAGTACAGAAAAATTAATGTTTTACAAATCAAGTACAATCTATGGAAGCTCTTACGGGCCGTGGTAGGTACCACAGTCCGTTAAACCCCTCGTGGATTTAACACAA
Organism: Solanum chiquidenum; assembly: GCA_029582725.1. NCBI lineage: Eukaryota > Viridiplantae > Streptophyta > Magnoliopsida > Solanales > Solanaceae > Solanum > Solanum chiquidenum. Next base: position 5,379 of record JAJOOS010023188.1, on the reverse strand, counting down.
ACTCGTGTACAACAGGAGGTTGACCAAGTAATGTTCACGGACAGGTACACGGCCTGTGGATTGAACCACGGTCTGTGATATTGGTCGTGAACTTACCTGAAGGGTGGAAGGAATGCAAATTTTGTCCACGATTGGTTTCACGGCTTGTGGTAGCTTCCACGGTCTGTAAAACCTATCGTGGTCTTACACTTGGCCAGTGTTTAAGTCATCTTCTTCCCACATTTACTCCATTACACATTTACAGTACCAACCCCCATTTTTACACAAGTGCACAACAAACAGAAATAAATTCAACTAACCCTTATCAATTTAGACGAACAGATTAAGCACCCAATTACCACCTACTGTGATCATACCCACATACAAGAAAACTCAACTTTATGCAATTTAAACTAAGCCACAATAATTCAATATCAACTAAGACTAATCATCACAAGATCATGTTAATCTTAATTAATTCAAAGTAAATCTAACTTGTTTTAGACAAGATCAAACTTGCAACAAATTATGAAGTGACTTACTTGGAAATAATGGATAGTTTCACCCAGACAGAAGAAGGTGAAATTGACTTGACAGACTTGATCAACTTAGGACTTACGGTTTTGATTCTGTTAGGAACTACGAATTAATGGGGATAGGAACTGCTTAAAATTCTTTTGTAACCATTATAGAGGATAATAAGAAAGAAAAACCCGACCTTTAACGCTTTAGGAATCATATATATGATTCTTTTAATTTTGGTGGCATCCCTGGTCGGGTTGGGTACTGGTAGGACTGGGTTGTGGACGACGGATCGTGAAAGTGCCCGTGAAGGTCACCACGGTCCGTATAGTGGCTCGTGAACCTAATTTGGGAGCGAAAGACTTACTTGTGGTTAACAAGAGGCTGGACAGTCTGTACAACTCATGACGGATCGTGAACCCTTATGTTAACCTTTTTCTTGCAAATTTCAGTGGCTCCTTTAGGTTGGTGCTAAGATTGACGGACCGTGAGGGTGCCCGTGAAGGTCACCACAGTCCGTGAGACTATCCGTGAAAAGTAGTCTGCACCCAGTTCCTGCACTTTTTAACCAATTCTCTCCTCCACACATCAACACACAGTGAATCTATAAAAACTAAGAAAACTAAAGAAAAAAGGGAAATACCTATAACAATTACATCTTGGGTTGCTCCCCAAGCAGCGCACAATTTAACGTCGCGGCGCAATGCAGGTTACTTGATTACTCAGACTTCATCAAGTTTACATTCCTACACAATCTTCACATCTTCTGGAACACCCAAATACGCCTTGATTCGCTAGCCATTTGCTTTGAACAACTCACCCTTATCATTTTCCAGCTCAATAGCACCCAACTGAAACACCTGCGTTACCTTAAAAGGTCATGACCATTTGGATCTCAACTTTCCTGAAAATAGACGAAGTCTGGAGTTGAAAGGTAACACCAAGTCACCAGGAGTGAAGCGTCTTTTCTCAATATGCTTGTTATGATATACCTTCATCCTCTCCTTATACAGTGCACACCTCTCATAGGCTCTCATACATAACTTATCCATCTCATTGATCTCATTCAACCTCAGGTTTGCAGTTTCGCTCCAACTAAGGTTTAGCTTCTTCAAAGCCCAGAGTGTTTTACGCTCAAGATCAACCGGCAAATGACATCCCTTTACAAATACCAATTGATATGGAGACTGTTTTATTTAAAATATAGACTAAGACTGGTTTAGAGTCGCCACTTAATTTTTAAGAAAAAATCAAGAAAACTATTATTTTCAAAAGACTAAAACAGTAAATCCATTGAAAACTATTAAGGGGGTTCGAGGTTCCTATTAATATTCTAGGAAGGTTTTAAAAGCACCTAGAATATCCACTAATGTGGTTATCCGACAATTAATTTTTTGGCTAAAATACTTTAACTTATCTTGAATTGCAAAAGCGAATTACTTTATAGTTGAGGCTATTTTAAATAAAAAAAAAGTAATGAAATATTATCTAAGTAGGATCCTTAACGAAATTATCTTTTAAGTCTAGTGAAAAAAAAAGAATAATTTAGTTAAGTAGTTGATTTGAAATGGGTGTCTTCTGGGGGTTTGAATATTTGAAACCTTAAAATCAATAGCAATTATTAACAAATAAACAAACATAATAAAATAAAGAGAGAGACTTGGGCCCAAATCTGGTTTTCCTGTCCGTCTGGGCCAGTATTTGGGCCCATTTTTGTTTTGGGCCTTTGGCCCAATTTTTCACCTTTCCTAAGTTCTAGCAAGATAATAAACATAATGACTAAATGAGCTTAGGCCCAATAATAACAAAATACAATTTTTTGTATAAGGAGTGGGCCTTTGGCCCAATCTTTTCAATCTCCTCCACTTTCACATCCTTCCACCTTTGAGACCTGTTCGTCGGTTTTATAGTTGGCTGACTCGGATAAAAAATAGAATTGGGTCTCCATGGCCCAAAGAGAAATGCAAGGAGAGGGTCCATATGACCCAGACAGATTTCACATGCAAACAAACAAGGCAAAAGAAAAGGGCATTAGAGTTGAATAGGCTCTTTAGATTTAGCGCAATATTCGAATAGTAAAAAAAATAAACAAAATAAATGGAACAGTCAATACTATTGATACCAAATGGGCCAATTGATAAAGTAACATCACTCTAATTGAGAGAAGCAAAATGAACATTATTATTATTATTATTATTATTATTATTTTAGCTAAAACAAAACTACTGTGTGAATATGCTAATGTATAACTTTAGCAAAGGGACAAGACTAAATGCGCATGATAAGCATTTAATGTTCAGCATGCAAGCATTGTAGAGACAATCCATTATCAACACAGAATAGGTAAATAATGAGGCATAATTCAATTCTTTCTCATAATTTAATATTACTAAGCACATCAATAAAAATAAAATAAGAATAAAAAGCCAACACTGTCAAACGCTTTCTGAAAGCTCAAATTAATAGTCATACCCTTCCATAAATGCACAAGCGACAAACAAAGATTAAAACATAAAAAATGAGTAGACGCAAATAGAGGGAGCCACATCGTAATTGGGGCAAATAGATTCTCATGCTTGGGCTAAGATTTTTAAATCACCGACAAATGACATTCTTTAAATAAATAGCAAAATTTTCTCAATATCAAACTAACTATGAAATTTTCTCAATATCAAACTAACTATGAAATTTTCTCAATATCAAACTAATTACGAAATAAGAGACGATTCCTGAATCCTATGGGACTGAAGAATGCAAAATTTGAAATCGACTCGCAATATGAAATCCACTGGACAGCATGTAACTAAACTCCATTCAAACGATGCCATAAACTTAAGATAAAGGATATTCGAAGAAAAGAACCTTAGAATCATATCAACTTATCATTTTCCAAACACTTCAACCCCCAAATGTATTTGAATTAAACCTAAAGAAATGAGGAAAAGGGCAGGGAGGAATGAAGCAAGCAAATGGACCTTATACTTCACTTAAATCAATAGCAACATGCTTGAAAATAAAATAAAAAAGACAACAGCTGGACAGATAGTATTGCACCCATAATTCTATATTTATTCAATCTACCAAGACTTATAAGAAAAGTGAAGCTCACCGACACCACAAACAGTAAAGAAAAGAGCATATTTTGTTTGCTACTACAGAGTGAAATTTATATAGATCATAACCCGAAAGAGGCAATACAAACTCACTTTAAGGCGTATAAGGGAAAGATAAATTAGTTTTAAACAAGAAATATTAAACAAAAATGGGGCGGAGACTTGAACAAAAGATCATTCTAAGCGATGAAATCACAAACCTCAAAACAGGAAGAAAGAAATGGTCAAACATCATCATTCAAGAATGACTTAGATACATATATTAAAAAAATCATTTTTTTAGCAAGCTTCGCAGAAAGGAAAGATGCATAAAGACATGAAAATAGAGCCTAAGAACAGTAGCATCAAAGAGACAGCAGACAGAGCAAAGCCGACGCGAAATGGACATCTAAATAGCTTGAGACGCACGTCTCGCCTGCCTAAAGATAACTAACAACAAACAACCGTAGAATAAGAACTTTTATAACATTAAGAAACAACACATCAAGACAGAGGAGGAGACGAAGAGTATACCACCAAGGAAAAAATATTACCTCTTTCAACGCAGCGACATGGAGACAGCGCGAGCAGAACCACGACCTTCCTACCACAAAGCTCGAAATGCGAACGATGATAAAAAGGATCAAGGCAAACTCTCGAGTCTCTAGCGGAAACTTGAAGGAACCGATGGGAAAAGGAAATAGAGATGTAGTACTCCGATCGAAACTAAAGTGTTCTCTGTTCGAACGTCTTCTATATATTTTAGCTAAATATTTCTTAAGTTATTCTCAGTACTTTGCTCAAAAAATAAAAAAAATCCCAATTTTTTTTTTCTAACTATTTTCTTAATCCCAAATTTTCGGACTCCAAAAAAAAAAATCTCCCCCGTACAAATGAACAGAAAATGTGTTTACATAGGGAGCAATTAGGGTTGATTGGGGGGGAAATTTTTGGGTCCAAACTCTGGACAGAAAAGGACATATTTCAAAATTCAAACTCCCAAACCTTTCACCAATTTGGAGTGACACCTTTTCTTGCAATTTTCGCCCCATTCCAAAAGGGGAAAGGGGAGAAAAATGTGTGCCTCTTTCTCTGCTGCCTGCTGCTGTACGAGTTCTGGGTTTTCTGCGTGTTGAGGGAGAAGAGGAAAAAGACGCAGGGCTCGGGTAGCCTTTGCTGTACGTTTTTTTTCTGTTTGTGTATTGTATGTTTGGATTGTTGAAAAATAAAGTGGGCTGGGTCGGTTTGGGCTGCTGTACGTATGGGTTACTTGGAATTATATTGAAATGGGTTTCTTTGGTAGTAAAAGAAATGGGTCAGGCAGAAGGTGGGCTGGCAGGCTGTGGGAATTGGGATTGAAAAAAGGGAATTGGCTTTGGGAAGATATTGATGTTGTTGGCATATTGCTGCTGATGTATTGAAGTGGGCTGCTCGAAAATGGCCCACCCTCTCGGTCTTGTAATTGGTTAAAATATAGCCAAATTGAATTAACTTTTTTAACCGAAATGAATTTGGTTGGTAATTCGGCTAAAAACTAAATAAGGTGAATCAATAACAAATTAACTAGCGAGCTTCTTAATCTTAATGGAATAAAATAATTAATCTTAATTATAAGCTAATAAATTTAACCATATAAACGACTAAATAACCAAATATTTAAATAAAGCTAAACTCCTTTTGAGACGATTTCCGAATATTTATAAAATATACTAATTTACATACATAATTATGTAAAACATATATATTATCTAAAAATTATAAAAAGTGACAAAACTATTTAAAATAA
>JAJOOS010023187.1:0-22377 GCA_029582725.1 Solanum chiquidenum | reverse complement strand
GTTTATATATTGGCAAGCGAAATATACAAACGGAGTTTTAAAAAATTCCTAAATGTATAGATACAGAATGTGCATATACTTACCATGTTTGTATATTCACAAGTGATATATACAAACGAATAATAAAAGAAACTGTATGTATGAAGCGTAATTAAGCAAACTGTAGCTAAGAATACTTATTAAGTTTAATCTTTTTGCTATTTATGAGATTTTCTCTATTGTTTAATGTGACTCATAATTAACATGGGCAAAAATTCTTCTAAATATTTGAGGTGAAAGTTTTTGATAAAAACACTTTGTCACGTGCATGTGCTCAATTGAAAGATCCTAGTTCAATAATCTAAATAAATTCAGTAATAAATTAATAGGTAGGGCTAAATTTAGTTTATCCCAGACATTTGGTTGATTTATTCCAGAGGGAATTTATGAATAGGTAGGCATAAATTTTGGTGGGTCAAAATGGTTAACTAGGAGTGGAAAAATTAACTAGATTGCATACTACTTTGAAATCAAACTCTATTGAAGAAAGAGTTCAAAATACCTTTTAGCGATAATCATATGATGTTTAATTAAGGACAAACCGTATAAATCTCACTAGTTTAGGTCATAATTATTAAGATTTTCGATAGTTTCAAATATTACTTTCTCTATCATATTTCGTGCTTAGGATACATGAGTCTGAATCCGCGAGATACATGTATCTGTCGAATTTTAAAATCGAGATATATATTTTATTTATTTAAATTAATTGGTTGTAAGAAATTTCCTTAATTAGAGGAGTTATTGAGGATTTTCAATATACATGGACAATTAATTTTGAAAATTTAAATTAATTAAATCCCTTAATATAAGGCAAAATCAAGGATTATATCTATATTTAATTAATTTCATTTTATTATATTATTAATAAAAGACAAAAACATGTATATATTGGTCATGTAATTTGATTAGTTTCATTTTACTACTCTTAAAATAATAAATTCATTAATTTGATGCATTCATTATCAATAACTAGATTGCTCGTGAGTCAATTTGGGTTACATATCAACCCACTTTTTAATGGTCTAAAATAGATTGTGTTGAAATGAATTGAGATAATGAATGGGCGAGGCAATAACCCGCCCAAATTCAAACAAATTGGACGTGTTGGGTTAGATTTTTCCACCTCTAGAGGTGAGCGGAAGAGGAGGGAGGTGAGAGGGAGAGGAGGAAGACAAGCGAGAGAGTGTATATCTCAATAGCGGATCAAAGATTATCAGTAAGGGGTGTCAATGGCTGTAGTAAAAAATATAATTATGAGATTAATAGGGCTAGAACACACAACCTCAAGAAATTTTCACAACATTTTAATCACTATACTAAACTTTCAACTTGTATAAAGAACTAATAAAAATATTGTATAAAAAGTCTTTGTAGACGTTTATACACTATGATACGTAGGTGCAAGATTGTTGTGAGGTTACTAAACTTATTTTTCTTTCTTACATTATCTTTAGATGAAATAAAATATTGATGATGCTTCGAGAAGCACACAATTCTTTATTTAATACTTGAAAAATGTATTGCTTCTCTGTATTTATTATTAATAATTAATAATATTGTCGTACTTCTCATGTGTTTATAAAAATTTGTTTGAAGGGTTCAAAGTAGTACTCTCAACTCTGCTCCTCGGGATCCTTAATCTTAGTGATTCACCACGTATTATTATTAATATTATTATCAAAAACGAGAAGAAATCGATGACATCCATAGAAGATAATGTGAAAATAGTACTCCGTCTATTCAACAATAGTTGTACACTATATTATTTTAGAGTGTACAATATTTGTCCACTTTATGAAATAATTGGATAATTTTACACTTAGTTCTTAATTTACCTTTATCGTTAATTATAGTAATTTTTGTATTATATTTTTCAAGACATTATATTTATTATATTCAAAGGGTGAAATAGTAAAACTACCCTTCTATTTATAGTTTCTTAAGAAGTGTGCAAAGTTAACACTGAACAAGTACTGTTGGACAAATAGAATATTATCTTTTAATTAAAATTATATGACACTTATCTTTTAAGTTTATTCTAAAAATTTGTCATATTTCTATAATAAAAAATAATTTATTTAAAAAAAATTATTTACCTTCAAGAAAAAAATTAGAATCAATAAAGTCAATGGTGTCAGAGCTGTCAATATGGGTTAGCCCATCCCATTCGGGATAACCTATACAGACTTTGAAATTTGACAGGGCAGGCCGGACTAACCCATTTTTGGTGTGGGCCAGAAAATGGTCAACCCAACCCACACGTATGTGGGCTACAGGCCTACCGGATCAACCCTCTTTTCTTAAAAGTACATTTTTTATAATTTTTAATATTAAATTATAATTTAAAAATATTATCATAAATATTGACAAGATAATAATAAATGGTGCTAGTGTATTACTTGTTAATCAAATCACAAATAAAATTATCTTTATAATATTTATTAAGTTTGATTTCAAGTAAAAGCATAAATAGCTAAATAAAAATATTAACCTAATTGTTTTTCAATGATCATAGTAAAACACAAAAACTATGACAGTATTCCATAGGCTACGGCATATGTAGTGATTTCTAGAAATTTTAAGGAATTTTTATTTTATATAGTACATATTTTATAAACATGATTTATATTTAAACTGTAATATTTCAAAATTTAAACAGATTTTGAATTTAAACTCTTGTTATTTTTAATACTCTATTTTATTTTTTATTTTTAATTAATTTTTATTTAGCCCATGGGCCGGCCCTATCCATATTTCTCAAGCCCCACAAATTGGCAGGCTTATTCAGGCCGGGCTAAAAAACTTTTTTTTTAAATGGGCTCAAAAAATTATAGCACAAACCTATCAAATTACGGGTTAGGCCAAGCAAGCCCAATGGGCCTAGCCCATATTGACGGCTCTAAATGGTATGATAGAATTTGAGATAGAGATTGGAGAGTATTAAGGGCTCGTTTGGTGTGAGAGACAAGAATAAATAGTCTTGAGATAAAAAAATAGTCATGGGATAAAATTTAGATGTCTTGTTTGGTTGATATGTTTGGGATAACTTATCCCACCATTTATAGCATAGTGATAGAATAAGTTATCCCATAATAACTAATCTCAAGATAGTTAATCCTAAAATAACTAATTTCCAACTAAACGATCCCTAATAATTTATTAGTGAAAAAGAAAAAAATGTTCAAATCACGTCAATAATGGCTTGAGGCGCGGCTCTCATCATTTAAACAAATAGTTGCATGATGTGACATGTTCTTCTTTGACTTTCACAGCGTGTGTTTGGTGTAGTGGAAAATATTTTTCAAAAAAATATACTTAAAAATAAAAAAAATGACTTTCTTAATTAATGAAAACTAAGAAAATAAGTTATGAGTGACATCAATGAGTTAATACCATATGAAGAGAAAAACTCCACGGTGTTGCTATATTCTATATTATATTATATTCTCTCTTTGTTCTATCTATATGTATTCCTTTCCGCTACAATGAATTAGGGGCCGATAATTTTATAGATAAACAAATAAATTTTTTGAGATGATCTTTATAGTACGATTAACAATGAATTCCAAGAAAATCCAATTATTTAAAAGTTATTTAACAACTGATAAGCTAGATACTGGGGTGGGGGTGGGGGGGTGGGGGGAATGTAGGGGAGTTGTTATTTTTTTAATTTATGATTGTGAAGATTGGGAGAAAATGAAATTGTTGGATACTGGTGTACCGGTAGATCCAAATGCGGTGGTGTTTGAGTGCATATTCATCTAAGGAGTGAATGCACACTGTATAAAAATGTATAAAACAAAACTTAATACATTTTTATACACTATATATACATTATAGAATGAATATATAAGGTGGCCTGAATACACTAAAAATAACGTATAAGAGGTGTGTATATTCGTTTAGTTATATATATAAGGTGGCCTAAATACACTAGAAATAACATATAAGAGGTCTGTACATATGTTTACGCACTATTATACGTACGTTATATATATAAGTTGGCCAAAATACACTAAAAATAACGTATAAGAGGTGTGTATATATGTTTTCGCACTATTATATGCTATATATATATATATATATATTATTTTGAAATTTTATTATGTGAGGGATTGACCGACTATATATATAGTATGACATATTCGAGTTTGGGGCGAGTTAATTTATGTAAGTCAATTTATTTTGATTCGTCAAATTCGGCTCATTTAAAAGTAGATTAATGTAGGTTAAATACGTAAACCAAATTAACCCATGCAAAACTTATCAAATTATTTTTAAGAAAACCTTCTTTTTTTTATGTTTGATATGGTATATTTTTTGTTGCAGGTTTATGGGTAGACCTTTATTTTTTTATTTAAAGCATGAACTACGGTTGTTGTTTTTTTCTTTAATATAGAATATCGTGTTTCTTGTGTGTTTATTAAGAAATTGTTGAAATTAAAGTCAAGTTCATAAATAGAAATATATAAATGCAGAATCCATTTGTATATCAAAATATATAAATGTAGGGCCTATTTGTACACCAAAATGTACAAATAGATCCAAATACATATTTTTTTATGTATATGTATACCGAAATATACAGATTAATCGTCATAGCAAACTTATGTTTGCTATGGAGCGCAATTATACAAACTATAGCTATAACATACAAATATGATTTTTATGTTTGCTAAACCTAAATTTAGGGAAAAGGGTCAAAATACCCCTCAACTTTGATTTATTAGTTGACTATACCCCTGCCGTTAAAACAAAGTTATTTATACCCTCACCATCACTAATTTCACCATTTATACCCCTCAATTGACGGAAATCCCCAAATTTTTAAAAAAGACCCATTCCCCATTTTAAACTCAATGCCCGACCCGTCTAAAAACCTAACCCAATAAATATTTAACCCAAGTTGAGGGGTAATTTTTGACCCAAAAACCCAATTTTCTCTTTTAATCATAATCCGACCCGCTAAACTAAATGAATTCATACCAAATTAAAACCCACAAACCCATGGCCAACCCCTCTAATCTCATGACCAAATTTTTTTAACCCATTCTCAAAATGACATTCTTTAGGGCTAAAGAATTTCCAAATCCCCTCGTATAATTCTATAGATAATCTCATTATAGATGGCAGTCGTTGAGATGAAGAATTTTGGTGAGTCGAGCTCATCTTCTTAATTCGTACTCATCTTTTAGTTTCGATTTGGATTCACCAGTTAGCTCTGTATCACTGAGCAGTTCTCCACCGGTGAATTTGAGTTCAAAAAATTCACAGCCCAAGTCACCGAAACTACTTGCTGTTTGTACTGCTCCTCTACCTCAGTAACCTTCTCTTTCGTCTTCACCGCTAGAAAATTTTGTACCGATATTAGTCATTAACGAGAATCTGATTCACCATCTCCGCCTAGTCCATCGTCCCCAGAGAGATATTCAAGCAGAAGTATTGACTCATCACCCAAAATTTCTGATGTTTGGGATCAGAATGCTGATTCTCCGATGAGAATCAACAATTACATACAATAGAATGCATCATTTCAGTTCCACCGCCACCACCACCACCTCTATTGATTAGTATTCCGGCTTGCGTACGGTCTCCACAACCACCATCCCACCACCAGTTAAAAATTGGGTTGGTCCAAAAATTCCAACACCACCAATTTCAAAGCCTTCAGTTCTTATAACTCTGTTAAGACCCATAGAACTTGAGATCCAATGTTGATTTCCCTAATGGAGTTGTCTTGTACTAAGCAACCCATTGAGAAGAATGAGCAGAGTATTGAAGCCTTATCAAGTGATATACTTGTGGAAAATTCAAAACCAAAGTTGAAGACTTTGCATTGGGATAAAGTAAGCTAGTTCTGATCGGAAAAGAGTATGGGATCAACTGAAAATCAAGTTCATTTAAGTAGGATAATAGAAAGGAAGTTCGAGCATGGGTTTAAAATGAGAATGGGTCATTTAAAATAATTCAGGTAATTTTAGTTAATTCGGGGATTTCCGTCAATTGAAGGATATAAATGGTGAAATTAGTGACGGCGAGGGTATAAATAACTTTGTTTTAACGGCAGGGGTATAGTCAACTAATAAACCAAAGTTGAGGGGTATTTTTTACCCTTTTCCCCTAAATTTACTCAATAATAGGGTCAAGACTCAACCCAATGCAAATTTACTTGGGTCAAAATGGGTTGGATAAAAATGAATTTGCTAATGGATTAACAGGTCAAAACCCAACACAATTCAATTTTTACCAAGCTTAATTATTTTATTTTTCTTTTAAAATATTTTAGTACCTAATAAAATTATTTTTTCTTTATTATGGCTATATATAACATACCAAATTGAAAAAAAAGTTTTTCAAAATATTTTGACTAGATTGCTTGCGAGTCAATTTGGGTTACATATCAACCCACTTTTTAATGGTCTGAAATAGGTTGTGTTGAAATGAATTGAGATAATTAATGGACGAGTCAATAACCCGCAAATTCAAACGAATTGGACGTGTTAGGTTAGATTTTTCCACCTCTAGAGGTGAGCGGAAGAGGAGGGAGGTGAGCGGGAGTGGAGGAAGACGAGCAAGAGAGTGTATATCTCAATAGCGGATCTAAGATTATCACTAAGGGGTGTCAATGGCTATAGTAAAAAATATAATTATGAGACTAATTTAATAGAGCTAGAACACACAACTTCAAGAAATTTTCACAACATCTTAATCACTGTACTAAACTTTCAACTTGTATAAAGAATTAGTGTCAAGACTTATATATATATACTAATAAAAATATTGTATAAAAAGTCTTTGTAGACGTTTATACACTATTATACGTACGTGCAAGATTGTTGTGAGGTTACAATGGTGAACGATGGGCAGCCTATTTTTCTTTCTTACATTTTCTTTAGATGAAATAAAAAATTGATGATGCATCGAGAAGCACACAATTCTTTATTTAATACTTGAAAAATGCATTGCTTCTATGTATTATTATTGATAATTAATAATATTGTCGTGCTTCTCATGTGTTTATAAAAAAATTGTTTGAAGGGTTCAAAGTAGTACTCTCAACTCTGCTCCTCGTGATCCTTAATCTTAGTGATCCACCACGTATTATTATTAATATTATTATCAAAAACGAGAAGAAATCGATGACATCCATAGAAGATAATGTGAAAATAGTACTCCGTCTATTTAACAGTAGTTGTGCACTATACTATTTTAGAATGTACAGTGTTTGTCCATTTTGTGACATAATTGAATAATTTTACACTTAGTTCTTAATTTACCTTTATCGTTAATTATAGTAATTTTTGTATTATATTTTTCAAGACATTGTATTTATTATATTCAAAGGGTGAAATAGTAAAATTACCCTTCTATTTATAGTTTCTTAAGAAGTGTGCAAAATTAATAGTGAACAAGTATTGTTGGACAAATAGAGTATTAGCTTTTAATTAAAATTATATGACACTTATCTTTTAAGTTTATTTTAAAAATTTGTCATATAACTATAATAAAAAAAAAATTACTTTAATTTTTTTTTATTTACCTTCAAGAAAAAAATTATAATCAATAAGTCAATGGTATTAGAGCTGTCAATTTGGGTTAGCCCACCTCATCTGGGCTAACCTATACATACTTTGAAATTTGACGGGTCAGGCCGGATTAACCCATTTTTGGTGTGGGCCAGAAAATGGTCAGTCAGGCCACACATATATGGGCTAGGGAGAGGGCTCGAAACCAAACGAGACTAGAAAGAACATGGGAATTAGCACCATTCATATGAGTGCTTTTGTTTTGTCTCTTCGAGACAACAAAACAAAAGGGCAGCCCTCTCTATATCTCGGTCTCGATTTAGGATCATATATCGCTGAGCATTTTTTTTGGTTGTAGTACGGATGTTGGAGCAGCTCCTCTATGCTGTGGGTGTAGAGGGGGGGGGCCTGTCGCCACCTGATAGAGGCAGAAGTAGGGGCCAACGGAGCTATCTGCGTCGAGTATTTCGATTGAAAGAGGAAGGGAGACAACTCTAATGGCTTGCCGGACCAGCCCTATTTTCTTAAAAGTATATTTTTTTTATAATTTTTAATATTAAATTATAATTTAAAAATATTATCATAAATATTGACAAGATAATATTAAATGGTGCTAGTGTACCACTTGTTAATCAAATCACAAATAAAATTATCTTTATAATATTTATTAAGTTTGATTTCAAGTAAAAGCATAAATAGCTAAATAAAAATATTAATCTAATTATTTTTCAATGATTATAATAAAACACAAAAATTATGACAGTATTCCATAGGCTACGGCCTATGTAGTGATTTCTAAAAAATTTAGTGAATTTTTATTTTATATAGTATATATTTTATAAACATGATTTATATTTAAATTGTAATATTTCAAACTTTAAACAGATTTTGAGTTTAGATTCTTGTTATTTTTAATACTCTATTTTATTTTTATTTTTAATTAATTTTTATTTAGCCTGTTAGGCTTATTCAGGCTGGACAAAAAAAACTTTTTTTTTAAATGGGCTCAAAAAATCATAGCCCAATCCTATCAAATTACGGGTTAGGCCAGACCGGCCCAATGGGACTAGCCCATATTAACTGCTGATAGAATTTGAGATGGAGACTGGAGAGTATTAAGGGCTCGTTTGGTGTGAGGGATAAGAATAAATAGTCTTGGGGTAAAAAAATAGTAATGGGTTAAAATTTAGATGTCTTGTTTGGTTGAGATGTTTGGGATAACTTATCCCATCATTTATAGCATAGTAACGAAATAAGTTATCTCAGGATAACTAATCTCAAAATTGTTAATCATGAAATAAGTAGTTCCCAACCAAACGATTCCTTATAGTTTATTAGAAAAAATAAATAAATGTTCAAATCACTACAATAATGGCTTGAGGCGCGGCTCTCATCATTTAAACAAATAGTTGCATGATGCGACATGTTCTTCTTTGACTTTTACAGAGTGTGTTTCAATTTATTTCTATTATTTTTTTTTAATTTGTTTCAAAAATATTTTTTTTTATTGACAGTTTTTTAATTATAATTTGACATATTTAAGACTACAACATTAAGAGTCTGTTTCGCATTGTTGTTGCGAGGCCAAAAGTGCTTCTTTTTTTAAAAAGAAAAAAATTATTTTGAAGAATTAAGTGTTTGGCAAATTCATGAAACTGTTTTTAAATGCAGAAGCAGTTTTTCTGCGGTTGGAAAGAAGCTAAAAAAATTTATTTAAAAAAAAAAACAAAAGAAGAAATAGAAAATTAATTGTTAAGGCTAAAATATCCTTACATATTTGGTTGATGTTTATTCAAGATTTGTTTTTATATAATAAATTTTTATTTTATTTATGATTTATTTTATGATTTATATGTTATATTGTATATATTACTTTTATGTATTATTATACAGAATTAGAAATAAAAGTAACAGTGATATTTTTATAGGATTAAAAATGAGAAAAAATAACAATTAAAGATTTAGACCCTCCCAAAAAAGTAACAGATAATAATTTTTCTTTTCTTAATTGACGTATTATTTTATTTTAGATTGATTTTTTAAAATTTTAGAGTATTATAACCAAAAAGAAAGAAGAAGAACGATAATAGCTAAGATTGAATCCAAAAAATAGGTCATAAATAACAAAAAGATTCTTCTTTTCAAAAAAAATTCAATAATATTTATCTATGTACAATATAGATTGAAAATTTGAATATGTACATTTCAAATAATTAAATTAAAAATGTAATTAAAGTTTATGTATTAAATGCTTAAAATAGTTTCTCTCTATAAAATAATCTTAATATTAAAAGCACATCGATACTTGCCCTTTTTTCGTAATTTGACTCTCAAAAGCATTTTTTTAAAGAAAATTAGCCAAACACAAATTGCTTATCAAAAACACTTTTCAAATGAATTTGTAAAACACAAATTTTTTTTTTTTTTTGAAAAACACTTTTCTGAAAAGCTATTTTTAAAAAAAAAATGCTTCTAAAAATAAGCAGTTTTTAGTAGCAATGCCAAACAGGCTCTAAATGTCAGTTTGATACATTCTATATTCTAGGTATCTTTAGTTTAGTTTAGAAATACAGATTAAAAAATTCTTTACTTTTTTAAAACTCCATACAAAATCAAAATCTGACAAACAAATTAAAAACAAAGAAATAACTAATGTATATGACTTTTGTGAAAATTATTTTACAAGTAAAAGGAAAAAGTTTACTAATTTATTGTTTCACCCTAATCTCATATGATTATTAAATAATCCAATTGAGTCTACTAACAAGTAACCTTTGAATTCTTTAATTAATTTTCTTCCATAAATTGCGGACTATTCAACTCTTGTGCCCTATTTAAACCAATCAAAACTATTCCTTAATTCTCATCAAAATACAAAAATGGGATACTCCAATATTGCCTTATTAATTGTTTATTTCATTACCTTTGCTATATTTACCTCTATATCTCAAGCTCAAAATTCTCCCGAAGATTATCTTAACGCTCATAATGCAGCTCGTAGACAAGTTGGTGTCGGCCCTATGACATGGGACAACAGACTAGTTGCCTATGCTCAAAATTATGCCAATCAAAGAATTGGGGACTGCAGGCTGCAGCAGTCAGATGGCCCCTACGGCGAAAACCTAGCCTCCGCTTACCCCAAGCTCAACGCGGCTGATGCCGTGAAGATGTGGGTCGATGAGAAGCAATGGTACAATTATATTTTGAATATTTGTATACCAGGAGAAATATGTAGACACTATACTCAAGTAGTATGGCGTAATTCAGTACGGCTTGGTTGTGCTCAGGTCAGGTGCAATAACGGGTGGTATTTTATAGCTTGCAGTTATGATCCGCCAGGTAATTCGATAGGTCAACGTCCATACGGTGATCTTGAAGAGCAACCAGCAAAGTAATTTAATTTGATTCCAAGTTGGAACTTCCAACTGAATAAATTAAGTTTTATGTGTTAATTAATTAAGGAAAAATAAATCCAGTAGTACAATGCTATGCATGCATGCAGTAACTGGAGTTTAAATGAAAAATATGGATCTAAATTGATATCCATATGGATCGATCGTTTAAATAATTGCTTCTTGCGTATGTTTGATTGAATAAATAAAATGGGTAATGCTGATGAGTAAACTGTGTTATAAAACTATATTATACTCCTTCCATTTCTATTTAGTTGTCATTATTTTAGATTTTTCGTCTTTTAAAAAACTGGATGAGTTTACCATTATATCTTTATTTAGTGTTCTCTTGAAGTTTTTTCAACAAATGAACATGAATTAATTTACTTTAATTGACTAATGAACATAAATTATTTACTTAATTTTTCTATATTGGTCATATTTATTCTTTTAAGGCTAACAACTTTCAAAGGGTAAATAGGAAGAATAGTATCAATACTATGTATTAGTTTTGTGAAATGACAAATATTAAGGAACGTCTATTTTTACTAAGGATGAAATGTAAATAGAAATGGTTAGAGTAATTATAGACCGACAAAAAGTGATTTTGAACTTTTCAAATATAATTAATTAGTTGTCACATGTAATTCCCTTTTGAACGTTTCTCGAAAAATCAACGAATAAGAAGTATTTTATTCAATCTTTTGTTTTACTAATTACTATTAATTATCTCTCTCTCTTCAATGAGTAGACACCCAATTTTTAAAAATAAGATTAAGCTAATTTTATTGATATTTGAACAATAATCACTTGTTTGATATGTCTTCAAATTTATAATTTTTAAGATATCACTTTATCAAAAATGATTTTTAGCGATAATTAATTAATGATAATAGCTTAATTACAACTAAACATATATTTTTAACATCAATTAGCGCTCTTTGTAAATTTTTTAAAAACATTTAGCGACATTAAATTCAATGACAATTAATTAATGTCGATAAAGACTTTAGCCCTTTTTGTTATTATGTATATCTATTACCGCTTATAAAAGGTATTTTTATTGTATTGTATGTATTAATATTGGTTACTTTCAAGAACACTTAGTTCGTATAAGGGGTAAAGTAGGATAATATCAAGTAATTTTATCTTAATTTTATAAAATGTCAAGTACTCTTTATGATTAATTTTACTTGTCATATACTCCATTTCTTTTGCTCTCCCTTAAAGAAACATTAATTAGATTTAATCATTTAGTTGATACCACTCTCTTTTTTACCACATTAATCTTTCTCCCTACTTTATTATTAGATAAGGGTAAAAGTAAAACCAACAATTAATTATATCTTAAATTTTTAAAATAACAATTATTTCGGATAAATTATTTTTACTAATCACGGTAACCAAAATGGATAGAATTAAGAAAGATTTTAAGACAATATTTTTAAAGTACAACATGTCACACCCCTTATTTTCCCTCAAAATTAAATGTATGTTTTGAAAGAAAGAGTTTTTCCAATTAAAGTGACATTTTAAAAAGGGATTATTTTGTTATTCAGAGTCGTTACTTGGAATTAAGTTTTGGTGTTCCAAGTCACCTTATTAAATCCCTAATGAAAAGAAAATTTGACTCTATTTTTATTGATCTGCGAACTAGATTTTCGGGTAAGGAATTTTGTTGACCGAGGGGAGGGTGTTAGACACCCCTCGAGTCCCGTGGTTCTAGTACGGTCGCTTTATTGACTATATATATGACTTAAATTAATTTTTGATATTATATTATTAGCTTCATAATAAAAATGTTATTTACCCTCATTCTCTGATTTATTTTAAACATATTTAAAGTTGTCTTATTTATTTTAAATCTTTTTAAAATTATCTCATTTTTTTGGTGTGTGTCCATTAATTTGAAACTTGAAACATCCGTATTTTTTTTTTCCTTTTTCCTTTTTTTTTACTTTTCTGCTAGTATTTGTATTGTTTTTTTAATGTTATTATGGATAGAGTATATATTGGTATCTAGTTGCTAGGAATTAGAATTTGTGTGGGAAAGAGATTTTTAGAGTTCAAGCTAATTTAGGATTGTATTTATTTTAGATTTAAAATAGGAATTAAAATTTTATGTTTAGGATTTTTCATTTTTTTTTTAGCTACACGTTTTTCTTCTATTTTTTTTTTATTTTTAACGTTATGTTGCTTTTCTTCTTTTTCTTTTTTTTTTTTAATATTTTTTTTGTCTTACGTTTTGTTTCCTTTTCTTATCTTTTCTTTTTTCTATTTTTTTTTTCATATTGTATTTTTTGTTAACATTCCGTTCCTTTATTTATTTTCTATTCTTCTCACTTTTTGGTTTAAATTTTTTTGTTTCTGTTACGCTTCTATTTTTTTTAATTATTCTTTTCTGTTCGTGTTTTTTTTTTAAATTTTATTATATGCTTTCTCATTTTTAAAAAATTAGTTTTCCTAATAATTAATTATTTATTTTATTACCATAAATCTCTAAATAATATTCATATATCCTCTTAATTATATACCTTAATAATTCGAATTAAAGCGATAATCATCTTAGCGCTTATTCTAAAGGCAAACTATTTTTTTATCAAAATAATATATTTAAAAAAGAGAGACTAAAACACATTCCTCATAGGTTTTCTAAATCACTAATCAATTAAATTTCAGTTTATATCCTAATCTAACAAGTCTACAAATAATTTCAACAAAATTTACTTAAGTGAAAACTAAGCTCCAAGAAACATTAACTATTCAAAATTAAATATCACGAAACCAATTTTAATATTAATTGCATCTAAAGAGCATAAGACAATAATAATAAAAAAATGTATGATACATCTTTTATTTTTATTTTTATATTATTTTTTTAGGCAAGAAACATCTTCGGTTTCGTTTTCCTAAGCATTCGTAAATTCTCAAAAATAATCACAACATGCATCACATATTGATATTACATAATAATAACATGCGATTCAAAGAACTTCATATTATTGAAATCGAGTTTTTGTGCAAGTATTCTATTTAAATCATATGAGAATTTAGAGTTACCTCGCTACGAAAATTGATACCACAAAAACAACTACTACGATCTACTGATTTCCAAAGTTAATAGCTAATATTAACTTTAAAGAGCCACGAATCTGAAACCTTGAGTGAAACCTCGAACGCTGACTTAATTCTCAAAATAAAACTCACTTTTGTTATCTTTTTCGCTTTGTGTTTTTTTTTCTCTGATTTCTTTTGTGTATCTGTGTATCTCTTTTTCTTTTCTGAGCTTGTGTTTTTATAATAGTTTTGGATGTGAGTCTGGTGCTAATTAAAAGAAACGTGATGGAGTGAAAATAGGATTTAATTTAAAATTTAGTTGAGAATTTTAGGGTTGAGATAAAGGAAGAAAAAAAAAATGAATAAGTAATAATAATAAAACAAACAAAAAGAAAAGTACAAAACGCGTGGGGAAAGAAGGAAAAAAAATTGTGCAAAGAGAATAAAAAAAAAAAACTTAATGGGGGAGGATTTTTAGGAAAAAATAGTTATGGAAGTTTGAAGGTAATTAGGATAAAGGGTAAGGTAATTTTAAATTTTTTAGGACTTTTCTTTTTATCTTTTTTTTTTTCCTTATCTACTTTTCATAATATATACGATTATTATTATTTTTTAGACTAGTTAAAAGTTGAAAGATTAAAACAAATACATTAAATTCACAAGCTTTCTTTATTAAACTTTAAACATAAAGTGAGTTTATAATTTGTTGTAATTTTCAGATTTATTTTTTCATTTATTTTAAATATAACCCTACTGAAATAATAATATTTAAGTATTAAAATTGGTGTAAAATTTTGATGTTTTGGTCAAAAATTAAGCGTTCACAACAACATGTGAAATACCTAATTTTATGGGTGTTTGGATTGACTTAAAAGTTGGTGAAATCTACTTTTAAGTCAGTTTTTGACTTTTGAAAGTGTTTAACAAATATAAAAATAACTTTAAACAAGTCAAAAATGACTTAAAATAAGTTAGGAAATGTTTGACAAGGTTAAATAACTTAAACTTATTTATAAATGACTTAAAATAAGTTTAAAATCAAAAGTAGACTTTCGACTACTTTTTATTTTTTTTTACTTAAAAGTCATTTAAGTTTGACTTTTTATTTTTTACTTAAAAACTACTTTTTAAAGTCAATCCAAACAGGCTCTAACTCTTTGCCCTTGTTCTTCTTTCCTTCTTCTAAATTCTGGGTTTGAGTCAATTTTATGAGAATATATATTAAGGGAAACTATATAAATGTGACACAAAATAATTATAACTTCATAGTTCAATTCAAACTAATTTAGCAAATACCTATTAATAAAAAATAAATTATGGTCCATACCGCCACTTTAGTTTAGGCCAAATGTACCCCTTTGATTTAGGCCTAATGTCTCTGCGGTTTCCTTTAAATTTAGGCCTAATTTTGCCCTAACCTTTTAAAATTTAGGCCCAATTTTTTCCAACCCAAAACTTTTGTCTTATTATTAATTATTTTTGTATTTTTTTCTCATTTATTGTTTTTGTCTTATCATTAATTACTTTTATTCTTTCTCATTAATTATTTTATTTTCTCTTTTATTTTTTTCTCATTTATTTTTTTTATTCTTTTTTCCATATTATCCTTTATTAGAGATACTCTTGGGTTATATTTTTTTATTTCTTTCTTTCCTTTTTTGGGTTAGTTTATCGTCTTTTTATATTTTTCTTTCTTTCTATGTTTTTACCTTTTTAAGGAAATAAAATAAATTACTTTTGTTCTTTTCTTATTTATTATTTTTATTCTTTTTTTCATATTATTCTTTATTAGAGATATCATTTGGTAACAATTTTATTATTTCTTTCTTTATCAGTTTTTATTTTATCCTTTATTAGAGATACCATTTGATAATATTTTTATTATTTATTTCTTCGTTCTCCTTTTTATTTATTTTCCTTTATTATTTGGTATAATATATAGTACAAATTTTTTGGCCAGTACATTATTCTTTATCCAATTTATGTACATTAAGCAATATGTGAAGTAACTCCTGATATATGAGTAAAAGTAATATCGACGTGCAAGTGAAATAATATTGTGTTCCATCTACTTTCGATTAAAAAAAATGAGGACATCCATCAAAGATAGTGAGAATAGTATATTCTTTTACCACGATAATGCGATGTATTTTACTTTTTAAACCGTTTTAAAAGAAATAACATTTTTCTTTAATAAGAAATTACTTATCTTTAAAAAAATTCTTTTATCCTTAATAAAAAAATTTATTGTCGCGTAAATGATAAAAAAAAAAATTGTTTTTGTTAAATTTGTGATAATGACTCGAGGCGGCTCTTATCATTTAAAAATGATAGTTGCTGACATGTCATTCTTAGACTTTCACAACCTCTAATTAATTTCATTTGTTTTTCAAGTGATTCGATAGAGTCTGCTAACAAGCTTTATATAATCTTTCAATTCTCTAATTTCTTCCACAAAATTGCAGACTATTCAACTCTTTTTCCCTATTTAAACCCATCCAAATATTCTTTGATTCTCACCAAAACACAAAATGGGATACTCCAATACCTTAATTATTTGTTTCCTTACCTTTGCTTTATTTCACTCGTCACAAGCTCAAAACTCTCCCCAAGATTATCTTAACGCTCACAATGAAACTCGTAGACAAGTTGGTGTCGGTCCTATGACATGGGACAATAGTGTTGGAAAACATATATGCACAGCGGAAGCATACCATAATCTTACTGCTTACATAAATAATAGATAACCAATACTATTTATGCTAGAACACATAATCATGCTAAAACACATAAACTTGTTGAAATTTAATTCGATAAATACCTCTTGAAGCGTGAGCAGATACCTTTAAGCAAATCCACAAGTTAGACGGCCTTCAAGTGAATCTACAAGATAGACAACATCTATGATCTCTACAGTGATCCCAAGTTCACATCTGAACTCTCTCAATACTTGGGTGGACAAATATCGATAGAAAACTAATTCCAGTATTTTCTAGGTTAGGAGAATCTCTATTTATAGAGATTTCTTCCTAATCCAAAAAGGACTAGAAAACCTAATTTTTCTAGAAGACTAAAAAACCCATATTATTCTTCCTTTTCCCATAGAAATAGGATTATGAGTTCTAATTAAATATGGGCACTATAGGGAGATGCTTCCTATTATGGAAATAATTTCAAATAATTAATTTGAATTATTCTTACCATAATAAATTACAAATCATTCCACTAGAAATTCGTAATTGCACTCCTCTATTTATATTTCGTTATTCCCCATTAAACACTTATGTAATTCCCCATGTTAAGATTTCAGATACTAATCAATAAATTAAACAACTGGCGAATTTAACTTAATGATTAATTTCCTTTAGAGCACTACTTAGCTTATTTCATGTGTCGGATTCATAAATCCACTTGCAAGGTTTGACACAACGAAAACTTATAAGTTTCTCAAAAAGGCATATCAATCAATCTCTATAACGAGACATGGATTCCATCAACTAACTTATTATTTCACCAATATATATTATTACCATCCAACATACCAGGCATATTGACTCATCTCAGAATCTCACCTTTTAATAAATCAAAACGATAATTAATATATATAGAGCATGATAGTTATATCAGGATTAAGAATATAAGTACATTTAATAGTTTAGAGAATATATTTTTGTCAGTCAGTCTAAAAAACCTATCTCTACTCGGTCCCGTTTAATACATACAAAATGCACTAGCATAAGAAGTTGGAACTATACCGTTCCCATAATCATGATAAATTACATATAATCTTGTGCAACAATCGTACCCGATGGCATGTCCAATTTCCATCCTAGATTGTGAACTAAAAACTTTATACTTATAAGAACCGATGATTTAATCATCTGTGTATAAGCTAAAACTCTATACACTAAATCATCTACTATATAAGTAAACATACACCATAAACGAATATATGATCTATTAAAACTGAATAAATATTTATTCTATAATAAATATTATAACTTAACATATGGTTAATAGTATATATCCCAACAAATAGGCTAGCAGGCTTTGCCCAAAATTATGTCAATCAAAGAATTAGGGACAGTAGGATGTAACACTCTGGTGGCCCTTACGGTGAAAACCTAACTAGCTGCCGGTTTCCCCAGCTCAACGTGGGTGGTGCAGTGAAGATGTGGGTGGACAAGAAGCAATGATACGATTATAATACGAATTCTTGTCAAGCTGGTAAAGTATGTGGCCACTATACTCAAGTAGTCTGGCGTAACTCAGTACGTCTTGGTTGTGCTAGGGTCCGGTGCAACAACGTGAGATTTTATAACGTGCAATTATGATCCACCAGGTAACTGGAACGGTCAACGTCCTTACGGTGATCTTGAAGAGCAACCAAACTTTGATTCCAAATTAGAACTTCCAACTGATCAAGAATAAATTAGAGAATAAGGTAAAAATGTCAGGCGTTGTTGACCAAAAAAATAAAATAAAATAAGATTGGTGAGCGAGTCAACAAAAAGAACAAAAGTCTGGTGTATTGGAGAGTTGAAGGTATTTAAAAATTTGCGTCATGGAAAGTATTTAAGAGATGTGAAGCAATAAGGCCTCTCATACAAACTCTTGGTTTGAAGTTGAAGGATATATGGATTTTCATATATAAGTTCTAATAAGACTATGGATGTGAATTGGTTCGATACAAATTTAATAGGGGTTTATCATCAACTTTTAGAAAGACTGAGTTTTGGTTTGGGTGACAATCAATGTGGGCGGAAAATTCTATGTGGTTATGTCGAGCTAGATTGTTGAAATTATGATAGGTAACTTATAAATGTTCAACGGTATGGACCTACAATTCTACATGGTTAATGAGGATTTTGAGGAGATTGAAACTACTTTGTTGATGGAACTACATGGATGTGATGTGTTAGATAGACACTTGATAGTAAATAGAGGTTATGTGCTCATAGTATATAGAACTATTTGGGTGACCAAGAATCTCTCTAAGTTTGACATGAGATATATGATAGGTTGAATGGTAATTGAAATTTGGTATGTGAAAGATTGCGTGGAGTTGACATTAGGTGTGATTCAATAGCTTTACCTCGGTGAAAAAGTACTTTCAGATTTAAAATTAGTGTTATCTTCCTTGGGTGTGACCCATATCTATCATGAGATGCTTATTTGGAAAGAGAGAACGCCATAGTTTGAAATTTTTGGAGGTGATAATGTGTTTGTTAATAAGACTTTGATACTAGTAACGGTTTGAGAGTAAGGTAAATGATCAGTGTGGTTATGATGATTTGTTAGTATTATGAGTGTTGACTTTAATGGAGTATTGTGAAGATATGTGGGGTTTGATGACTTGAGTATATGTACGATTGTAATGGGACTACACTAGTTGGTTGTGGGTGGCTAAAAATCAAAGTGATGGAGTTAGATGAATCAAAATGTTTGATATATGCACTATGAAAGGAGTATCTTGTGTTATTCGACCTTGCTTCCGTATATTCGTATGTGACCACCTTCTTCATACTGGACATTATGATTCACTGTGTATGCTACTCGTGTTTCCACATCTATGGATGAATTCCTAGTGGTGGATCGGATGTACCGATCCAGCAATGTTATCTTGGTAGGATATGATGCGTGGGAAGACTTGATTATTTTAGATATGACATATTTGGTGTTGTCTTGGAGCAGTTGAAGTATTCTAGTGGTCTACATGTACCACCTTGCTTATGAGAATTTATAGAAAAGCTACCATGGGTATTTACAATTGTTCGATAATTTTAATATTCATCTAGTCGTCGAGGTCACGTTCCGAATATGTGTGATTGAATGAATGGAGAATTGGGTCTAGCTCTACCGTTCTTAAAGGCTGTCTACAATAATAACTATTGATCTAGCATTTTGATAGTGTTGTTAGAGGTTCTGTTGGCTTGGGTGTATCGCTCTATCTAAGTGGTTACTTGATCTTGTTCTTCTTTGGGTTAGATAAGTTTGATTCTCCCTTGATTAGTACTTGATGTCTAAAGATCAGACTTTTATTACTTAAGTTCATGGAAAGATTGTATTGTGAGAAGGGAATCTTGATAGTGATGGTTTGTGCATTATGGGTGTCTGGTGGTTGATTCAGGCTCACTTATGGTCGTAGCCCATATTGATTTAGACGCTTATCTTGGTTATGTGAGAAGAGATTTGTCATGATAATTGTGTTAAGGTCCAGTGGGTTAGAGTTTAAATTGGGTTCATGAGTTAGTTTATGGCTTGATAACCACTCTTGATTTATAGATCTTACAAAATTTGATTCGAAAGTTCAGTTCTTAGTAGTTGATCTTGATGGAATGGTCTTAAAAATGAGCTCACTTGGAGAGATGAACACCGACTGGTAGGTGTAACTCTAGCTTTTGGTAAGGTTGGTTATTCTTCCTTCTTCTTCCTTATATTTGAGGACGAACATGGTTTTTAGTGACGGATAATGTAATGACCCGAAAAATCATTTTTGAAAATTCTGAACTATTCGTTTAACTTTAGCTAATTAGTTGATGGGTACTTATAGACAATTGACTTAATTGATAGTTAGTGGGCTAAAGTGATAATTTATTTAAGACCATATACTATATATAAATTAATTAGACCTAAATTATTTGAGGGAACCGCAAAATTCATGCGGTATTAGATCTGACATTGTAACAGAGGCCACATCTGTGAGAAGATAAAGTGTGGTGCTTCAGGTGAGAACTTTATTCCTCAAATAAGTGATTACGTAATTAAATTATTAGGTGTAATAATAAAGTAATGCACTGATCCTATCTTAAAGAGAGAATATTATATTGTAGGTTATAAGTTATTGTTGTTGTTGCGTACATTCTAAGGTTGTTCAAAATTAGAGTAAATTTTTTATAGCCGTCATTAGTTAATGATTGCCAATGATTAGTCAACTGCTTGGATTATACCAGGTAATTGTTCAATTGATAGATTTATGTATATAGGTATAAGTCTTAATAGTATTATTATAATTATGTAGGAGTATTAGTACAGAAAAAGGAGAGAAGTTGGAGTTGAGTTTATGGAATTTATTAGGCTTGCACTGACATTCTGTTACTTGAGGAATTGAGAGTTTTGGTGGTTGTTATGGTACAGATAGAGCTAATGGTGTAATCTATCGCTGATTAAAGTTATAGTAATTGGAGGAATGAAGACTTAACGTTAGTATTGAAATTTGGAAATTTATGAGAGTTGACATGTTAGCAAGATAAGGAAATTGATTATAAATTTGGGTGAATTTTTGGGTCTAAGTTAGACATATAGTAGTATGGATGTTGTTAGTTTTGAAATCCTTATTGTGACTACTTATTTGAATAGATTGCATTTATTTGGAGGCTCAATGAAAGGGAAAGACTCAAGTCCCGGAATGATTGTTCGACTATTTCAAGCAAGTGGATTTCTAAACCCTTGTTAAGTGTATGAAATTCGTGTATTTCGTTGTAATATGTGTTTGGGTAATGAGTCTTGGTGATGGGTTGAATTGCCCACATTGATTAATTCTAATAATGAAAAAGGGGTAATAAAAGGTAATGTGATTAAATGTTTGTGTGTGATATGTTGAGAATGGCTTGAAAGGCTTGTTGAATCATTGTTGATGTTGTATCATGATTGTGTTGTTGTGAATTGTGCAATGTTATGAAAATAGTCATCTCCTCATTATTTGTGTGAACATGTCATTTGCATTCTTCTGAGACACGGTTGTGACAAGTGTTATGTGAATTGAGAAAGAATAAGAAATTAAAGAGGATGTACCATTTCGAGGGATGTATCGCACGCCGCGACGGATACTATATATCGAGGGACGTATCGCGCACCGTGATGGATATTATTATTGAGGGACGTGTCGTACGCCGCGACAAATGCATGGATAAATATGTCCCCCACGGGTCCCGGACTGAGAGACGGCGGGTGTGTATCACTAGGTCAGACATGCATCACTATACTTGACATTGCATTACATTGCATTGCACATATTTATCATTAGTGAATTTGATATTGTGTTTTTCTAAGCTTGTAGTGCCTTTCTGTGGAACTTTGATTGATGAATATTGAGCTTGTTGCTGAGGATATGTGATTGTTAGAATGTTGTTGTTGAGATATGCGCTTGTAAATTGTGAACTGTTAGGTTGGGCTGGTTTTATGCAGGTTGTAGTTGTGGAGGTTCGGTTGAGGTGTAAGGAGTACCCGTATTCTATCCCCTTAGCTTGTGTTTAGAGGTTGACTTGCTGAGTACCGTGTGGTTTGGTACTCACCCCTTGCTACTACATTTTTTTGTAGGTTACTAGCCCGGACCTTTGTGATATATTCTCTTCTTTTTC
>JAJOOS010023186.1:0-14923 GCA_029582725.1 Solanum chiquidenum | reverse complement strand
TGAAGCAAACGACGGACTAGCAGCACGGACCGTAGATCGATCTACGGTCCGTCAATCCTCTTCCGTAGCTCCACACTTAGAATCTTCAGAAATCAGGTACTGGAACCCTCACAGTATCATTCTACGGATCCGCAGTACGGTCCGTAGATGGATCTACGGACCGTCAATGGGAACCGTGGTTCCACACTTGGTCAGATTTTCCTGATTTGCCTCCATACCTTGGCTGCTGATCTACGACCACCATCTACGGATCATAAATAGACCTACGGTCCGTAGATCATCTCCGTAGATGCCCTTTTCTGCACTTCTTTCAGCTGTCTCTTTAATTTCGCACCTGAACATCTTTCCTGCACAATTTGATAAAAATACATAAAAACCAATACAAAAAGGCTCTAAACACACACACAACTTGTAAGTGAAATGTATTAGAAATACCGTAAACTCACGGTATATCACTCAACTCACCCACATTAGGAACACATAAGTGAACTTGGTAACGAAGCACACCATCTCTCACTTGGGAGAAAACCTGAACTTTCTGGTGATGGAATACACGCTTTAACATAAGTAACACAGGATCATTATCATGTTTTTCCTTAACCTCCGCTACCAATGATGATTTTGATCTATTCTAGACTATCACACCACCATCTGACACATCCATAAGGCCAACTCCTAAGCGAGCAAGCCGGTGAACATATTTTGCTAATTCCTTCTTTTCTTCCTCAACATGTGCTACAATACCCATAAACAGTCTACTGAGAGCATCAACCACTACATTAGCCTTACCAGGATGGTAAAACACATTCATGTTGTAGTCCTTGAGGAATTCAACCCATCTCCTTTGAAAATTTAACTCTTTCTGGGTAAACACATACTGGAGGCTCTTATGATCTGTGAATACATCAACATGAAAACCATACAAGTAATGTCTCCAAATCTTTAGGGGAAATACTACAGCTGCAAGGTCGAGGTCATGAGCCGGGTAGTTCTTCTCATGGACCTTAAGTTGTCTAGAAGTATAAGCCATGACCTTACCTCGCTGCATCAACACATAACCTAGGCCGACCCTAGATGCATCACAATAAATGACATGACCGTCTGAATCATATGGTAGAGTCAAAACAGGAGTTGTAGTCAACCTAGTATTCAGTTATGAGAAGCTCTTCTCACACACATCTGACCACTAAAACTTGACCTTCTTCTGAGTCAGCTTGGTCAATGGGGAAGCTATGGATGAAAATCCTTCAACAAATCTCCTGTAATAACTGGACAAACCCAAGAAATTTTTTATATCTTTTTGAGAGGTGGGTCTGGGCCATTGTTTCACTTCCTCTATGTTCTCAAAATCCACTCGGATTCCTTCGCTAGATACCACATGACCAAGGAAAGAGACTGACTTGTCACAACCTAGGGGTAACCCTAAGATGTAAGAAGGCGTACAAGACCCCGAGAGGCCTCATACAAGCCACTTAGCATATCATAACATAAAGTAATAGAAATGAGCGGAAATTTAAAACATTTCAATATAATTGAAGTCTTTATAAAACGAAGCGGAAGTCTAATACAACTGTCTCAAACCATCTAACCACCATGAATAAAATCTTGGGAAACAACCCATACAATAGTCAAAACATTAAATGAAAGAACATAAGAGAAAGTGGTGATCACATCCTCGAACACTATGAGGACTCACCAAATCTTCACTTCCTTGATCAACAATGAAGCTAGCCACGAGTGTGAGAATCTATATCGCCGGACCCTACATTTGATAAGAATGTAGTGAAGAGTATGCGTTAGTACAATCATGTATTAAATATGATAGCTAGCATAAACAAGATAAACATAATGGTTAGTCAATACAAACCATAAGCATAATCAATGCACATAAATCGTCATCATAAAAAGAAAGGAATACTTTTCAAGTAACCTTATTCATATTTAGTTAAGACTTGGGTCACCCACCTCTAGTAAACATAACTCATGGAAGGCATAACAAGCAACAATCCAAGCTATTCATTCTTCATAAGATAATTCACATAGTTTATACCTACTTCTAAAGACATGGGGATTTTTCTCCTTGCCTAGGTTATAAAGGCTAATGGATATTCACCTCTTGCCTTTCTTACTTTAAGATTATGGGTACTCGCCTCCACAATCACATCATATGATGCGGGTACTCGCCTCTACATTATTTCATATGATGTGGGTAGTTGCCTCCACATCATTTCATAAGGATCATGGGTACTCGCCTCCATGTCCATTCATCATAATAAGAACGTGGGGAATCACCTTTTGTTAAATTCTAAGGCGTATGGGAAATCACCTCATAACCTTATATTATGGAGGTCACAGGTAGTCGCCTCTAGTCTCATCAATTACATAGTCTTTTAGTCTAGATTCATTTTAGGTGAGCAATCCTTTCAACCTAGAATCGTTCATGTGAGAAAGCCTTTCATATTCATACATTCATACTTAGTCAATTCATGTGGGAAGTATCCCTTCCACAAAAATAACATCAATTACCAACAATTCATGTCATAAGCTTTACTCTCAAAACCCTAGATCTCATGATCATCAATTATGCTTTATTCTCAATCTATTCTAATCATAATTCATCAATCCTATAAGGATATATCTAAACCCACAAAGTTTCCCTTCATGGCATCAATCCAACTATATCAATTCTAGGTTAGAATCATGGAATAGGCATGGATACATGTAATTTCATCCTAAAAACATGTAATTTCATCCTAAAAACATGTAATTTCATCACTTCAATCATAAACAATAATAATCCACTCAATTGGATCAACATTCATCATAGCCCACAATATTGGAAGAAATCCTAACTAGAATTGGGGAATTCTTCATCAAATTGGGGATTTCTAGGGGATACCATGGATGAAAAGACATCATACCTTGATTACAAAGCCCTCGCAAGCTTGAAGATTGGAGACTTGAACTTGACCTAGCTTCAATTTCTTCCTTCTTCATCCAACTTCTAGAGAGAGAATATTTGAGAGAAGTTTTGGAAATTCTTTTGGGATTTTGAGAGAATGACTTGAATGAGGGGTTTTGGGCGTTAAAAATACTTATATAGGTGTTCTAGACTTAAGAAAAACTACACCACTTTCATTTAATTAAAATCGGAAAAGACCCAATTGCCCTTAAAATAACTGCCATCCCTTGACCCACGGGACCACGACTGACGGACCATGGATAGACCTATGGTCTGTCCTGGTCAGTTGTCGTTCGTGGTAAGAGACTTCTGGCCAATCAACGGCCACTGGACCATGGAGTGTGGACCCACCTACGATCTGTAGGTCCCTATGTGGTCCATGCCTGGGCCATTTTAGGTGGCCCTCTCCACTTCCTCACCTAAAGCTCATGGCTCGACCCACGGCCCATGGTTGGCCCCATGAATAACACCTGTAATTTCCCAAAATTGTTATTTTACCCCATTTCGAATCCGGGGTGTGACATTATCTCCCCCTTGGGATAATTCGTTCTCGAATGAGATTCTAAGCACGTTTATAGATGAAAAGACTTAAGACTAGCAGCCCATCATGCATGCAACTATTTAAAATGCATACAACTTAGGAGGAAACATCAACTCCAAGTCAAACATACTCAATGCACCATAAGGAAGTAGAAACTACATCTATCAACCCAATATGCATGAAATTTTAAGATTTCTTAGGTTCAAGGAGGAAGTATCATCTCCAAACTTAAAAACATGATCAACATAATCTCATGGAGCTCATATGCAATTCAATCTCAAAAAGCATATCTAAAACATGTTCATCAACTCATCTCATGAAGTCTATAGGCAACTCATACTCAATGCAAAACAACATGAGGAAAGCAATTCACATAAGTCATTTCTTTGAAAACTTTAGTTTTTTCATAAACATGCACATCAAGGAAATCATAGAAACACATAAAAACACAAATGACTCCCTATCATAGAACATACCAAGAGGAAATTCATTACCTCAAGCTAGAATAGGATTAGAAGGAAAGCGATGAGCATATCGGGACTTGATATCGGCCTCGGCCTCCAAACTAGAACCCTCAACCAAATGGTTTCTCCACAATACATTCACGGAAGCAACATCCTTATTTCTTAATCTCTTAACTTATCGGTCTAAAATCTCAACCGGAACTCCCAAGCCTTCGAGGGGAACTATGGATGTCGGATCTCCAACACACTTTTTAAGCATAGAGACATGGAACACCGGATGCACTATTGCCAAATCATTTGGCAACTCAAGTTCATAAGCAACCTTACCAATACGTCTCAAGATTTGATACGGGCCTACTTATCGTGGACTAAGTTTCCCTTTCTTCCTAAATCTCATCACACCCTTCATGGGTAAGATTTTCAAATAGACCCAATCATTAACCTCATACTCAAGGTTTCTCTTTCTAACATCGGCATAGGACTTTTGTCAGCTTTGGGCCGTCGTCAACCTCTCTCTAATGAATCAAACCTTCTCCATAGCCTCATGAACTAATTCGGGTCCAATCAAGGCAACCTCAACCACCCTATGGGAGATCTACACCTCCTACCATAAAGAGCTTCAAAGGGGTCCATATCAATACTAGAATGATAGCTATTATTATAAGCGAACTCTATCAATGACAAGTAATCATCCCCACTTCCCTTGAAATTGATGACACATGCTCTCAACATATCTTCTAAAATTTGGATTGTTCGCTCTGCTTTGCCCATCGGTTTGTGGGTGAAAAATTGTGCTAAGCTTCACTCTGGTGCCAAGACCCTTTTGGAATGACTTCCAAAACTGAGAATCAAATCATATTGCCGCCGAGTACGTGACAACCCTACTATAAAGTCCATATTCACATATTCCCACTTCCAAGTAGGAATGATAATGTCTTGGGATAATTCTCCCGGTTTCTTATGCTCAACCTTCACTTGTTGGCAATTTGGACATTTAGCCACAAATCCCGTGATATCCTTCTTCATCCCATTACACCAATAGATCTCCCGCAAATCACATTACATCTTGGTGACTCCCGGGTGAATAGAATACCGAGAACTAAGGGCTTTTGCTAAAATTTGTTCCCTGTGCTCATCAACATTTGTAACACATAATCGACCTTGGTATCAAAGTACTCCATCTACCCCTTGGGAGAAACCTCGACGGGCTTCTTGAGTATCGCTTTCTTCAATTCCACCAAAGTCTGATCAAGATATTGCTTAGCTTTCACATCATTTACAAAGATGAATCAGAACCATTATAAACCATGACACCACCCTTGTCAGAGTTTACCAATCGAACACCTAATCATGCTAATCTATGCACATCTCGTGCCAACTCTTTTCTCTCATCATCCACATGAGCAACACTACCCATAGATAATCTACTAAGAACATCCGCTACTATATTTTCCTTTTCGGGGTGATAGAGAATACTCATATCATAATTCTTCAATAACTCAAGTCACCTTCTTTGGTGAAGATTCAAATCATTTTGATTAAACACTTGTTGTAGACTTTTGTGGTCGGTGAACACATCTACATAGACATTATACATATAATGCCTTTATATCTTTAAGGTCAAAACCACTGCCGCTAATTCAAGATTGTGGGTCAGACAATTCTTCTCATGAACCTTAAGTTGCCTTGAAGCATAGTTAATAACCTTTCCGTTTTCAATAAGCACACATCCCAACCCAATTCTCGAGGCATCACAATATACCACAAAACCATATGTTCCTTCTGGTAAAAAGTTGTCACGACCCAATTTCTCGAATCATGATGGCACCTACTATACCCTACATATAGGTAAGCCAACCCAAAACCCAGAACATCAAGCAATGAGTGTAAGGGCAGAAACTAGCAAAAACAATAAACTAAACAAGGACAACAAGGCGGAAGCAAACCAAAATAAATATATACATGATCCCTCCCAGAACCTAGAAGTCACTAGTACAGAGCTATCTAATAAAGAGTACAAGTCCCAAAAGTGGACCACAACAAAGCGTGTCTCAAAGGCAACAAGACTAGCTAAAACAAAAGAAGGAGACAAGACAAACCCAAAACGCCAAGTGCTCACCCTCGTCTCCGAATCACAGCTGCAAAAAGAGGTTGGAACTACTCACTGCTGATAACTGGTACTTGGACCTGCATCACGAAATAGATGCAGAGTGTAGCATGAGCACCAACACAACAGGTACTCAGTAGGACTACTAGGCCGACTGAGCAAAAAGGGTAAAAACAATAAGAAAGGATAGAATCTAGACACAGAAAGGTCAAAGCGGATATGAAAAGAAAGCACACGAGCATACCAGAAACAAACTAAGTACAACTAAACTAAACCTAACTGGACCGCCATAAGCCCAGAAGGTACACTCGTGCACAAGTTTAAATAAAACATAAACGGACCCCCATAAGCCTGAGATGTACACAGAAAAGCTAAGTCTACTGAGAAAGAAGAAAATTGGGCTCCCAGCCCAAAGTAACTAAGATAATCCATCAGACTCCACCCAGCCAGCAGTGCACTCCCAGCCCAGCTAGAAAGAGTGACCCCAGGGGGCACCCAACCAAACAGTCCACTCCCAGCACAGCTAGAAAGAGGACCCATGAGTGAGGTAGATATCGCGAGTCGTTCTACCATGCAGTCAACTCCCCGCCCAGCTAGAAAGAGCGACCCGAGGACACACAACCAGCAACACAATCCCAACCCAGCTAGAAAGAGAGGCCCGGGGGCGATCGCTGATATCACCGAGTCTATCCAGCTAGCGATACGCTCCCAGCACAGCAAGAAAGAACGACCCCGGGGGTGATGGTATCTCTAATAGGATCCAATTCAACAACAACCACGGTGGAACACCATCCACTCTAAGAATCACATAAAAGGCTCCAAACCTATACTATCTCAATCCCGCGCCTCTAGTGATGCACCGGACCTTTGAGAATGCGTCGGAACCGCAGAATGAGAGGGAGAAGATACAGAAGTGCAACAAGCAGCGATAACGCCTAATCTAAGGCTCAAACTATCAGACTCAAGTTTGTTACTCCAGTCTACAAGGAGCTAATTCATCCGAACGACGTCGACATAAAGTCAAGGCTATCCAGCCCACACGGTTCATAAGTCTAAGGCAATGATAGCCTAACCTAGACTAAGGACATCATGCTTACGGTTAAGGATGAACAAGGCATACAACACATAGAATACAAGCATACAATAACATTTAGCACATAAGCATGCAACTCTACTAAACCGGTTAACATGATACTACACCCGAAATATGGCCAATCGATCCTAAGAGGAGGTATCTAATCAAGTAAAGTACGAAACTGGTACCCACCCCCAATTCACTCCAATCGACATGCTTTTACACAATTAAGCTCAATCTAATAGAAAGGAAGTCGTAGTCTACCTTAAGGCCAACCGCGCGCGCTCTAAATCACTTTACCGGAGCTTTTCCTTTCTGAATGACCTTTGAACGTTGTCCCTCTATCAAATATAAGATCACAATATTAGTACGGTCGTTTAGACACCAAAATCACAACAAACGGAGACGGGTTAATTTTGGAGTCACAACGGGAATCGTGGGACCCGCACCGAACTGTTTGAAATTGACTCCGTCAAGAGACCCTAAACAACACCCCAAACTTGTGTTCCAAAATGGAACACAATTTAAGGCTCAAAACACAGCAAAAACCAACAAGCAAGAAAACCACACTTTAATCAACTTAAAAGAAAACAACAGCAGTCTAAACCCGGAATTAACGAGAATTGAAAAGTTCCCAGCACTCCTTGAACACTCTACGAGGTAGCCACGATAATTCCCAATACATGGAACTTCGAATCACCCAAAACCGAGCTAAAATGAAAGAGATATGACCAAAACGAGAATGCCAAAAACATCAGCTCGAAATAGGGTACAACAGTCAGGTTTATCGCAAAATTTACCTCGAACTACGCGCACCCTACAACTTACGAACACTCTACAGTGAAGCCACCAACAATACGAAGCTCCCGTACTTGGAATCGCCTAATTCGGATGAAAGATGAGAGAGTGATGAGGGTTTTAAGTTTGGAAAAGTTGACTGATATATTTGCACTTATAGCACATATTTCTGCAATTTTTTCCAAAATTAAAAACTCAGACGGGGTGCTCCGAACTCGTTCGGAATACCGTGCACACAAACGACATATGCAACCATACCAAATTTGATATTCCGGACTCAATGGCGCAGTCAAAATTTTCATATGAGGTCATCTTGACAGAAAGTAGGTCCCACACCCAAATGCCATTTTAAGTCAAAAACCACAAAAGGGCTCGGAAAAATATCAAAAACCTCGGGACACAAAAGAAGGGTCAATCTAGACCAAACTCAACATTCCGAAACTACCCGCACTGACAAAATTCTCATTCGAGTGCGTTTACTCAGAATGTTGACTAAAGTCAAACTTAGGCTTTAAACTTAAAGTTAAAACGCCTAATCGCACCGACTCACACTGAAAACCTCGGGAGTCATACCGACCATATTACTAGACTAAAATGACCCTTCCGGAGCTGATGGAATCGTCATAAATGGATTATGATGTCATCTTCTTGAACTTTTGATCGAAAATGATCGTTCAAGGTTCATAAGTTCCAAAAACACTAAAACTCGCACAATAACCAAATGAACGACCAGGTGACCGTAACTGTCAGTCCCAGCAAGTCATTTACATGAATGCTCTAAACGACACACAAAAGGCAAAACACAGAAATGACCAGGAGGTCATTACAATATCCACTACTAAAAAGGACTTTCATCCGCAAAAGTAAGGGTCAAGAAGTACCTGAAGGCTCAAACAAGCCGGGAAATTGCTCTCGCATCTCCTGCTTGGTCTCCCAGGTAGCCTCCTCGACTGGGCGATTCCTCCAACGGACCTTAACAATAGGAATGGCTCTCGAGCGCAATCTCCTCACATCTCTGGCAAGAATGGCAACTGGCTCCTCTACAAATGTCAAACGATCATCCAACTCGACTGCATCATACTGGAGCACATGGGACTCATCAGGAACATACCGCCGCAACATCGAGACATGGAAAAACGGGTGGATGGCTGAAAATGCTGGAGGTAGGGCCAACTCATAAGAAACCTCCCCAACTGTCCGGAGTATCTCAAAAGGCCCAATGTACCTGGGGCTAAGCTTGCCTCGCCTCCCAAACCTCATCACGCCCTTCATGGGCGACACACGAAGGAATACCCGATCACCCACAGAGAATCTCAAAGGCCGACGCCTCCGATCCGCATAACTCTGGTGCCTACTCTGAGCCGTCCTGTGTCTATCCTGAATCACTCTCACCTGGTCCAAAGCTTCCTGAATCAAATCCGTACCCCACGGCCTAGGTTTTGTAGACTCAGACCAACCCACCGGAGAGCGACAATGCGTACCATACAATGCCTCGAACGGGGCCATCTGAATGCTAGAATGGTAGCTATTGTTATACGCAAACTCCGCCAAAGGCAAGAACTGGTCCCAATGACCACCAAACTCCAAAACACAAGCCCGCAGCATGTCCTCAAGGACCTGAATAGTACGCTCCGACTGACCATCAGTCTATGGGTAGAAAGTTGTGCTAAGGTCAACCCGAGTGCCTAACTCATCCTGAAAGGTCCTCCAAAAGCTGGACGTGAACTGAGAACCCCGATCTGATATAATAGAAACTGGCACCCCATGAAGTTGAACCACCTCCCGAATGTAGATACGAGCCAACCTCTCGGCGCTAAATGAAGACAGAACAGGAAGGAAATGTGTTGACTTGGTCAATCGATCAACGATGACCCAAATGCTATCAACACCTCTAGAAGTTCGTGGTAGGCCAGCCACAAAATCCATAGTAATGCGATCCCACTTCCACTCTAGAATGGGTAATCTCTGAAACTCACCACCAGGCCTCAAATGCTCGGCCTTTACCTGCTGGCAGCACAAGCAACGGGAAACAAAGTCTGTAATATCTCTCTTCATGCCACTCCACCAGTAATGCTGCCTCAAATCACGATACATCTTCGCTGTGCCCGGATGGATAGAGTATCTAGACTCATGGGCCTCAGAAAGTATCAACTGTATCAAATCTCCAACTCTCGAAACACTGATGCGATCGACGAATCTCAACACTCCATCAGGATCTAAGGTAGCCTAACCACCATCACCCGCTAACACTTGATCTCTAAGGGCCACCAAGGCGTCATCCTCAAATTGACAACCACGGATCCTATCAACAAAAAAAGTCTGAACTCCCATATAGGCCAAAACGCGTCTAGAATCTGAGATATCCAACCGAACCATGCTATTGGCTAAGAACTGAATGTCCAAAGCCAAGGGTCGCTCCTCAACATATAAGAAGGCTAGACTACCCATACTCACCGCCTTTCGGCTCAAGGCATCCGCTATCACATTCGCCTTTGCCCGGATGATAGAGAATAGAGAGGTCATAGTCCTTCAGGAGCTCAATCCAACGACGCTGTCTTGAATTAAGGTCCCTCTGGCTCATGATGTACTGAAGACTCCTATGATCGATATATATCTTACATCGAACTCCATACAAGTAGTGCCTCCAAATCTTAAGTGCGAAAACTACCGCCGCCAACTCCATGCATGAGTGGGGTAGTTGCGCTCATGGACCTTAAGCTGCCTCGACGCATAAGCAATAACCCGGCCCTACTGCATCAATACACAACCCAAACCAACGCCGGATGCGTCACAATAAACTGTGAAGCCCTCACCCTCAACTGGAAGAGTCAATATAGGAGCGGTGGTCAATAACTCCTTGAGCCTCAAAAAGCTTGCCTCACATTCCTCTGACCAGACAAAGGGAACATCAACACGAGTCAACCGGGTCAGAGGTGCTGCCAAGGTAGAGAAACCCTCCACAAATCGTCTGTAGTAGTCTGCTAGTCCGACGAAACTCCGAATATCAGTAACTGAGGTGGGCCTAGGCCAATCACGAATAGCCTCAATCTTCGCTGGATCTACCATAATGCCCTCCTTGGATACAACGTGCCCCAAAAACGCTACAGAGTCTAACCAAAACTGTCACTTTGAGAACTTGACATAAAGCCGTTGATCTCTCAAAGTCTGGAGCACAACTCTCAAATGCTGCTCATGATCACCTCTACTCCGTGAGTATATCAAAATGTCATCAATGAAGACTATGACGAAGGAATCAAGATAAGGCCTGAACACGCGCGTCATCAAGTCCATAAAGGCAACAGGGGCATTAGTCAACCCAAATGACATCACCAAGAAATCATAATGGACATAACGGGTCCTAAATGCAGTCCTAGAGATGTTCGCTACCCTAATCCTCAACTGGTGGTAACCGAACCTCAAATCAATCTTAGAGAACACTGACGCTCCCTGTAGCTGATCAAATAGGTCATCAATCCTAGGCAGAGGATATCGATTCTTCACTGTCACCTTATTCAACTGCCTATAGTCAATGCACATGCGCATCGTACCATCCTTCTTCTTAACTAAAAGAATGGGAGCGCCCCAAGGTGATACACTAGGTCTGATAAATCCCTTACCCAAGAGATCCTGAAGCTGAATGCTGAGCTCCTTGAGCTCTGTAGGAGCCATCCGATATGGTAGGCCGAGTACCCATCTCAAGCTCAATCGGAAAATCAATATCATGCTCTGGGGGTAGGCTAGGTAGGTCGGTAAGAAACACATATAAGAAGTCACAAACAATAGGAATTGACTCAACCGGAGGAACCTCCCTACTCACATCACACACAAATGCCAAATATGATAAGCATCTGCTAGCCACTAGCCTCCTAGCCCGAATAAAAGAGATAACCCCAACTGGTGTGCTACCACGAGATCCCTGGCACACCACCGGAGGAATACCAAGAATGGCGAGGTAACAGTCTTAGAGAAACAATCTAAAACAACGCGATAAGGGGATAACCAGTCCATGCCCAGAATCACATCAAAATCAACCATGTCAAGCAATATAAGGTCAGCCTGGATGTCACGGCCCTGGATAGTAACTAAGCAAGATCAAAATACCTGATCCACTACTAAAGACTCACCCACGGGGGTCGACACACGCAATGGCGCTACCAGAGGCTCAAAAATATACTCAAGCGAGAGGCATAATAAATAGAAACATACAAAAAAGTAGAGCTCGGATAAAATAAAGCCAAGGCGGGCTGCTGACATAAAAGAATCGTACCTGTGATCACATCGTCTGATGCCTCAGCTTCCGCCCTCACTGGAGCTGCATAGAAATAGCTATGTCTGCCTATTCCCTGACCATCAAACCTACCACCTGACCTGCCTCCTCGAGGACCACCCCGTATACCTTGATGACCACTTTTACGATCCTGACCCTGACCACTGCCTCTAGCTGAAGGTGCTGGTAAAACTGGGGGAGCTGCATGAGGAGCGGGAGCAATCAAACTATGATGAGGGCAGTCCCTGGCCCAATGACCCATCTCACCACACTCATAGCAACCCTGTCGAGGGAGACTCCCAGAAGAACGATCGCCATGGCCTGAAGAACCCGACTGAAACACCTCATGGCCCTGGCTCGAACTAGCCTCGCTCCGACCACCACCTGATGCCTGAAGAGAGGCCTGTGTAGGTCTGCTAGACTGACCCTGTCAAAACCGTCGTCCGGTCCTGTCATGATAATCCCTAGACCTGGGGCGGGAGTCACTGTAGCTACCCTCATGCCTAGCCCTCTTCTCGCTGCCCCTTGGGCCTCGCAACATAGATGCTCCATAGTACTGGCATGATCAACTACGTCTAAAAAAGATCGACCCGCAGAAACTAAGGATTGGGTCTCAAGCCGAAGCTGCAATCTTAACCCACGAACAAAGCACCTAACTCTCTCCTCCTCTGTAGGTAATATCATCTCGGCATGACGGAGAGCTCGTGGAACCTAGTCTCGTACTCTGCCACCGACATGGAGCCCTGCTCCAACCTGCAGAACTGATCCCTGAGGCGGTGTCTAACACTACGAGGGATAAACTTAGCCAAGAAGGCCTCAGAAAACTCATCCCAAGATACCGGTGGAGATCCAACTGGCCTGGTCTGCATGAACATGTGCCAGCACTGCCTGGCTGGCACATCTAGCTGGTAAGCAATGAAGTCGTCCCCTCTATACTCCACTAGACCTAAAGTGTGAAGCCTCTCACGACAAGTAGTAAGAAACTCGTGGGCATCCTCACCTACAGCCCCAGAAAACCTTTCTGGTGTCAAGCGGCATAGGTCTGTCCGCTGCCAAGGGCTGTACTCCCTCAGGTGGTACCTGGACCTGAGGTGTCCTCACTGAAGGCAGATCCTACAGTACTAGTGTTGGTGTAGCTGGGGCGGGTAGTTGTTGTATACCCCCAAGCACACCCAAGAGCTGAGCAATAGCGGCCTGGAGATATGAGGTCAGAACTGGTCTGGGTGGCGGCTAGGCTGGCCCCGGCCCCACCGGCTGATCTTGTATACAAGGTACTGGAGGGTCTGCTATATGCTCTGGATCCTCCTCTCTCTCCTGGGCTGGTGCTGCGACCCTCTCTCGACCTCGGGGTCGGCGTCTACCCCAAGCTAGGCTCTGTCTGTAGGCCCGGATGCATCACCCCTGGTTAAGCCACCTCGCGAGTGAGCCATCCTGCGAAAGAGTGAAACAAGTGAGATTTCAAGAAACCAATAAGACACACGTTGCACGAAAGTGAAACAAAAGAGGAAATCTTCCTAAGGACATCCTGTAGCCTCCCGAAGAAAAGTTACGGACGTCTCCGCACCGATCCGCAGGACTCTACGAGACGTTAGCTCTGTACAAGTGAGATCGATGAACCTGGGATCTGATACCAACTTGTCACGACCCGATTTCTCAAATCATGATGGCACCTACTATACCCTACCAGTAGGTAAGCCAACCTGAAACCCATAACATCAAGCAATGAGTGTAAGGCTAGAAACTAGCGGAAACAATAAACTAAACCAGGACAACAAGGTGGAAGCAAACCAAAATATATATATACATGATCCCTCCCAGAACCTAGAAGTCACTAGTACAGAGCTATCTAATAAAGAGTACAAGTCCCAAAAGTGGACCACAACAGAGCGTGTCTCAAAGACAACAAGACTAGCTAAAACAAAAGAAGGAGACAAGACAAACCCAAAACGCCAAGTGCTCGCCCTCGTCTCCGAATCACAGCTGCAAAAAGAGGCTGGAACTACTCACTGCTGATAACTGGAACTGGGACCTGCATCACGAAATAGATGCAGAGCGTAGCATGAGCACCAACACAACAGGTACTCAGTAGACATCATAGGCCGACTGAGCAAAAAGGGTAAAAACAATAAGAAATGATATAATCTAGACACAGAAAGGTCAAAGCGGATATGAAAAGAAAGCACACGAGCATACCAGAAACAAACTAAGTACAACTAAACTAAACCTAATTGGACCCCCATAAGCCCAGAAGGTACACTCGTGCGCAAGTTTAAATAAAACCTGAACGGAACCCATAAGCCCGACAAGTACACAGAAAAGCTAAGTCTACTGAGAAAGAAGAAAACCGGGCTCCCAGCCCAAAGTAACTAAGACAATCCATCAGACTCCACCCAACCAGCAGTGCACTCCCAGTGATGTGAGGTCAAAATACATATTTTTAATCATTATTTGCCTCATATTTATTATTTATATTTATCTTTTTTGAGCATGAATTTTATCAATTGTGCTAAACGGTGTATTATATTTTGTAGGATTAAATTGATAGAAAAATGAAGAAGTTTTGAGCTAAAACAAATTAAAGATGGACGGTTGAAAAATAAAATCAAGAAAGCAGCTTAATGGATTGAATTGAATAAAATAATATATTTATGTATATAAAGGAAAAAGGCGGCTGCAATTGTTGATATTTCAAAGTGACTGCTGCCACGT
>JAJOOS010023185.1:0-16746 GCA_029582725.1 Solanum chiquidenum | reverse complement strand
TGACCATTTCTTTTAAAAAATAAAATAGAAAAATTATTAATTTGGGCGGAAGTAATAACTTGTTGATAATATATTTTTAAATGTTATGTTACATTAGAAAATAATTACAAATGAAAGTAATATAATAGAAATAATATTATAATAATCAAAAAGTAAAATAGAGAGGTGAATAGTAGTTCTTCAAATTTGGAGAACTACTATTCACCTCTCTATAATTGAAGAATAGAGAGTGAAATAGAGAGTGGTTGGAGAACCCATTCTCTATTTTACTCTCCAAATATAGAGAATGGAGAGTAAAATAGAGATGGGTTGGAGATGGTCTAAGTGTGGAACCACACAGGTGAAGCAGGCATGTTGACCTTCACCTATGTGGTTATCCACACTTATATATAAGTAGTAGATATTATGTATTTAACTTGTATATTGTATCAAAGGGTGTGTATTGTTTGCATTAAATTGAGTCGAAATCTTCTAATTGTTGTTTAGTTTAGTATAAACTTTTTATTTTGATAAAAGAATACAAAATACATTTGATTATCGACATATGATAAAGTAAAGAAATTAACTAGCTTTAAATAATATTTACAATTTGTTATGACAGTAATATATTGTGTGCGAAAATTTATTATAATTATTAGGAAAAGATACTATAATATTGATATTAAACAGGAACTAATAATAATAATTAAACTATCACAAAATAATATATTGTGGTGAGTCATTACTTTGAAAGCGATTTTGGCCCAACTTCGATGTAAATTGTTAAGGTTGATCACTCCCCAAGGTTCCAAAGCTCTTTTAAAAATGTGCCCTCGTGGTTGAAAGCTTGGAGTTGCACAAATACTATTGTCTATAAATTCACAAGAAATCGAAAGCCAATATAGTATAAAGTATTTGAGAAAGAAAGCAAATAAAGGGGATAATATTTCTTTCAGTGAATGTACTTTCTCATAAAGAGGAGAAATCAAATATATAGATGTAGTAATTGTACGTTTTAATAGTGTACCATCACCTACCAACGAAATCCCTCTAGATAATTCTTGGTCATACTCCAATCACTCAAGATTTCCTTTCCCAGAAACATCATAAGACAACCATAATTAGCTAAAAGGCATCATCAACCTTACCACAACTAGCGACGT
This sequence comes from Solanum chiquidenum, assembly GCA_029582725.1. Classification (NCBI taxonomy): domain Eukaryota; kingdom Viridiplantae; phylum Streptophyta; class Magnoliopsida; order Solanales; family Solanaceae; genus Solanum; species Solanum chiquidenum. The sequence goes on along the minus strand of JAJOOS010023185.1, from coordinate 15,604 downwards.
ATTCAATTGTCCAAACTCCGTGTCTGAAGGCTTATACATGTCATCTCCGAACATTCACAAGATATAATGCAAGTAAAAACGGATCTAACTACTCAATTAAAGAAAATTAGCTTATTTGGGCACCAAGCAATTGTTGTTGAACCTTTACTATGAGCTTTCGGCTCCGTGAAAGCATACTATGACGAACAAGGACTGGAATTCCTTGGGTTTTCACCTCCCTTGCACTGAAATCTCTCCCGTCCATTGCTTCCATGCCATAGGTGCCTTTGGAGGGTTTTTTGGAGCAGCCCTCATTTTTTTATTTTCCTTGAATGTGGGAGGAAAAATAAATGGGCGCATCTTTTAAGTATACAACTTAATAACTTTAATTACTCCTACATAGCAATACTTTTTATTTCACTTATATAGCAGTATTTTTTTTTTCAAAACTGGAATTTATATAAAAATAATGTTTACAAAGTCAGGCCACGCTTATCATGTATCCCTTAAATTTCTCCAATTATTTTACCTTCCCTAATTTACTTAAATTTGTTATATATTATCTCCCATGAAGAGTGGTTTCATACAAAAATAAAACTCCAAGTCTCTACTAAGACCGACTATTCAAAAATGCATACCAATAATTTTTCAATTCTAATTCAACACAACGAACGATGGAATTCATTAGGTAATTAATATAAAAACAGTTGATATTATGTTTTTTTACGTGTTTATATTTGATTTTTCACTACATATCTGTTTTAATCATTTTGGTAATTATTGTTTGGTTTATATTGTAGATTATGCTGGAATATAAATTCATATCGTTTAAAATTTAGCAATTGTTTGTGGTATATTATTAGGTTTTTCACAAAATCTGGGTTTATATTCTTTTTGGTAATTATTCCTTGTTTTATATTTTCGATTTTGGTGTAATTACAACAAATTCATATGATTTGGTTGATAGTCTGATGTGTCGATTAGGTTTTTTTTTTTTTGTATATTTTAGGTTTAATTGATTAATGCACCAAGTTAATATAAAATCAATAATTATGTGGTTTAATTGGTATGTTTCATGCCGTATGTTAACAACTTGTATCAATGGTTTCTTTTTGTATGTGATATATATGTTGTACACATACCAACTTCAATTTAAATTGTAGGTACATGTATTTGTGTATTTTGTTGTATTATTTGGTATATAAATACAACTTCAAAGATAATATTTTGGTACATTTTTTGTTGTATTTAATTATCTGAATTGGTGTAGATAATAAGTTGAAAATGGTTCATATGTTGATTGGTGGTATCCTAATCAAATCCTAAATTGAAAATTTGGTTTTGATATGTGATCTGGTACATATGCTGGTGTAGTTGTTTCTATGAATTGTTGCCAAATTAATACTCCGATGTATGTGTTGCTGTCATTCAAAGTTAGTTTGTACATGATGATGATTATTTTTGTTTTTAATTCTTTGGTTTGTTTTGTATGATTTTGGGGTCTATAATAAAAATCATATTTAGTGATTATGTCTTTTCGTAAGTGATTTGGTGAAATTTATTGTTTTGTATTAGTGTGCTGTAATTCTGATTTTTTTGGTGTCGTTTAGAGTTGGTTTTTTTTTACATGATGATGGTGTACATATTGGTTCAATTTTGGTGTAATTTTGATAATTTTGGTGTCATTTAGAGCTGATATTTTTTTTAGATGATGATGGTGTACATGTTGATTCTATTTTGATACATAACGAAAGTAAAAAATTATCATGTCATCAAAAAACATTCTTTAAAACATAATATATAAGTTGAATACATTGAAATGACCATTCTGGTTGACGAGAATCACTACTAATAAGTTTTGGTATGAAACAGGTAGATACCACAAAAAAAATCAACTCTGAAGAGGTAATGCTACCACCAATTACAAGAAAACAACCAGGTAGACCACCAAGTAACGACCGTAAGAAGGGATTCAACTGTAACACCCCAGAAATTTTTTGAACTAAGACTTGAACCATCCTTCGTTGTGAGTAGAATTTTACCAAGGAATTTAAAATTTCTTAAGTATTAAGGTCAGGTCACTAGATGTATCACCTTGAGTTCCAAAAAGAACTAAATTGGAAATAGCAAAATCTGAAATTTTAAAAGTTATGCTTAAGCTATGAGTTTTGGGTCAAATTCAAATGACCATAACTTTTAGTACATGATGAGTTAGGAAACCCATAAGGTATTAAATTAAAGCCCTTTGAGTCCTCTTTCCAACGCCACTGAGTTTGCTAAATTTCAAGCTGGTATGAGGGAGATATGCCCGTTTGAAGTCGGGCTGTCCAATTAAGAAAAGTTACCCAAAAATATGAGGGGTATTTTGGTCTTTTCCTTACCCAATCAGATTTAAGCATTTTTAGTAAGGTTTTAGGAGTCTAAACTGATTAGAATTAGTTTCATTCATCCCAAAAAGTGTGTAGGGTTTTAGAGAGAAGATTCAAGAGGAGAAAAAGTTCTAAGTTTCAAGCGTTCGTTCAAGAAATTCAAGATTTCGCCAAGAACCTAGTTCTTTGAGGTATGTAAGCTTTCATAGTGTTGAGTTCATTCACCCACACGCCAATCATGATTTATTCAGCGTAATTTCGTTCTTGAAATTTAAGGGTTTAAGTTCTTGATGAGTTCTTGATAAGTGTTCTTGAAGTTTCCTTATCGATTAAGTTTTGATGTAAGATTCTACTTGGGTCAACTTCAAATGACCATACCTCTTAGAATATAAAGAGTTACGTGAGTCATAACCTATCCAATAAAGGTATTTGAATCTACTTTCCAAAGCCGCCAATTTCGCGTCAATCCAATTTCTGAGTAAAAAGTTATGACTATTTTAGTGACCTATACATTGCTGTTACGAATTAGCCGACGGGAAAACGTCAAAAAATGTTGCTTTTGCTCTTTTTTTTTTCCTCCAAGAAAACCCTAAACGAATTTCTTGACTAATAAAAGGCTCAAAAGAATCAGATTTTCATCTTTTAATCCATCATTCTCTTCTCTCTTAAACCCTAGGGTAAAACACTAAGGAAAAATCAAAGTAGAAGACTCCATTCGAAATTCTTTCAATCTTTTTCAAGATTCTTCTTCAAGGTAAGTCTTTCTCCAATAATTCCATTATTTTCAACTCAAATTCATCCATACAAGTATGAATCACTAATGAAGATAATAATTTTTTACCATAAAGATTTCAAGAAACTAATTCAAGAATCTCAAGAAAGGTTTTCTTGATCGTTTACCTTCAAGCTAGGGTTTCAAGGCTTCTAATCAAGTTATTCTTCAAGATTATTCAAGAACCTTGTTCTTCCAGGTATATGTAAGGCTATAATAGTGTTGGACTAGTTCGTCCTCACGCCCTACATCTACTTTCAAAACAGTAAAAGAGAAATTTAGGATTCTACCCCTAGACTTGAGTATTCTTGAGATAAGTTGATTTTGGGTTTTAAACTAAGTTTTGAGGAAGTAAATATGAGAATGAGAAGATCCGTATACATGAGTTCCATATTGTCATGTAGACCCTCGAGTCGAGTCGTTCATGCCCATAAATTCCGCATGAACTCCATAATTTGAGTATCTTTGAGAAGAGTAGTATCTTCAAGTTCTAAGCCTTGAGGATTGAGTTCCTAATCGTTTTGGGATTTTCCTCCTAATCATGGGGCTACTACATGTTACCCATGAAGGTCCTTGAGTTGAGTAGTTCATGTCCATAATTTCGCATGAACCCTATGAGTCGAGCAGTCTTGAGATGAGAGTTATCATTAATATTCTTGAGTTGAGTCGTTCATTTTCATAATTCCGCATGAACCCTATGATTTGAGTTATAAATTTTAATTTTTTTTAAAGCCAACACTTAAGTTCTTAAACTGAGTTTTGAGAAAGTAAAGATGAGTTTTGAGAAAAGAGTTTTTTTAAAACATGATTACTGATTAGTATGACAATCGAGTATCCCATCAATGTATGATCAGTATGGTATTAAGATATACCATCAATGTTTATGCAGTATGACTTCCCGAGTCATCAATGATCATATTATAATATGATTTTAAAATATTTTTGAGAAAGAGTAGAGTTGAGTTCATTTTCTTTAAAATGATATATGAGAACTAAGTATTCCCAAGAGTAAATGTTTTCACATTTGAGATGAGAGGAAACTGAGATTTCCAAAAGAGTTTTGAGCAGTTTGAGTACCATCTATTTTAAGAGAAATATTTTTGAGTAATAATCTCAAACCACAGAAAAGTTATGTTTTTAAACATATGAGCTAGTATATTTTGGGAGTAGTATTGAGCACCAATATGGGGGAGAGTTCATATAACTCACAGCCCCCATAAACTATGTGACCAACGTGGGTAGAAATGGTCATACTTTTTAGACGATTCTTTAATGCTTTTTAGTATAGACTAATGGATCCACTTAGTGAGTAGGTCTTATACCCTGGCAAAGTATAGAACAGTTCTGGCAGCGTGGGCAAGACGATGTATCATCACATAACTCATAGTGATGGTTGTCGGTTAGAGAAACTCCCACAGAGATATTTGTATTTTTATATACACAGAGTTTACTTGTATTTTCATTTACAAACATAGTTTATATTGTATCCTTGCATACAAACTGAGTATATTGTATTCTTAAATACATTGAGTTGCTTTTTATTGTTTTAAAAACTTTCCATATATTGCATCTCTTATTATTGCTTATATTGAGTTGAGTACCCAGAGTCGAGTATCTTATTATTGAGTTTAGACTTATTTCACTGAGTTGAATATCTTATCTTTGAGTTAAGTATCTTATTCTTGAGTTGAGTTTAGTTGAGTGAGTTGAGAAGAGGTATGTTTCCTTTTTATCAAGTTCAAGCTTATGTTATGCTTTAGAATTCCCCTTACATGTTCGTACATTCCACGTACTGAGCCATTTGGCCTGCATCGATTCATGATGCAGATACATGTATTTAGGGTCATCAACAGGTGCTTCGTTGATACCACATGCATGTAGTTCGAGTTAGCTATGGTGAGCCTCCTTGCTTTTGGAGGGTTCCACTTGTACTTTCAGTTATATCAGTTGTTAGGATGTCGTGGGTCTTGTCTTGACTTCCATCTTTGTCATTTTGAGGCTTCATAGATAGACAGTAGAGTTTCAGAAGTCTGTTCATTTATTTTGCTAAATGTTTTAAAGACTTAAGTTGCCTATTTTATGGCGAGTTGAATAATTTAATTTTATTCAGAGTTTTTCATTTGAGTTAAAGCTTTGTATTTTAGTTTCATGAATTTTTATTCAGTTTTAAGCTTTGTATGCTTGAGTTAGTCTTCTGCTTGTAGTCAGCCAGGATGAGGGTTCGCTTGGGGACCAACAATGGTTCTCGAGTACCGGCCACGTCCAGGGTGGCTCGGATCGTGACATCAACGAAGGAAAATATAAGAGGAGTAAAGTCACTTGTAGTAAATGTGGTATATCAGGGAATAACAAAAAGACTTGCCCCAAGTTTGCTTATCAGAATTAACAATGATGTATTATTTTTAATTTTTTTCTTAATGTTTTCTTGCTTCTTGCAAAAATTCTGGGATTTTTTAAGAATGATAAATGTAATTTTATCCAACTTTGGTTACTCTTGATTAGTGTATTCTTATTATTAGTGATTAATTGACATATCGTTGGTATTCAAGTGTTTGATTGAAAGGCTGGTATTAAATACCAACCTTAAATATTGAATAAGAACAACAACTACTTAGAGTAATTTAAACCAAAATTATTACACAATGTTCAAGTAAATATTTTGGTATAATGTTTGAGTAATACTAAAAAATGTTAATCAATAATAATGGTTGTTATAATGGCTAGCACGTACATATTTGATGTACTTTTGGTGAAATAACTTAAAGATTGTTCAAATTAGGGATATATAGTGGCTGATATTTTGGTATTATGAACATTGAATACACAAACAACAAGTTAAAGTGATGAGTTTGGTTTGAATTGAAACTAGAATTAATGCACACTATTAACGTAAATTTTTTGATATAATAGTTGAGTAATACTAAAATATGTTAATAATAATGGTTGTATATCATAACCACCAAGTACACAATTTGAATACTTGTGGTGGAGTAAGCACAAATATTGATAAAAATGAGGAGGTATATATTGGTTGATATTCTGGTATTCTGCATATAAAAACCAATGTAACAATGAATTAACGTAAAAAATTTGATTCGAAACCAGAATTAACCCACATTTTAAACGTAAATATAGATTGGTATAATATTGGAGTAATACAAAAAAGTTTGTCATAATAATGATTGTATATAGTGACAAAAATGTTGGTATTATATACCAACAACATACATTCAATATGTAGCAACTACTTAAGTTTGAAACAACAATGAACATAGACAATTGATGTAATAAAAACACATTTTCGTAATAATACTATGGTATATTACGAATCACATACATTAGTATTATAAACCAAACTCGCACTATAAATTTTCATTTACTCTTAATCTTTTAAAAATGGGGATTTCATCCTCAAAATCGTTGTCATGAGGATAATTTTCTTCAACCAAATATGAGGATAATAACAACACACTCGTTGATTCGATTAGAGATTTTATTGTTGTCTCTAATAACTGACTAATTTTTTTCAGTTGCTTCGCTTTCACTGACGGTACCAATAGCAATTTTCCTCTTTCCGTAATTTCAAAGTAATGCTCCATATCTCAAACGAAAATTTTCATAATAAAAAACTGTCATTGATATGTTCATATCTTCTCGACACACATACGCATCAAATACACAAGTAAACAAACCACAATTGCTACAAAAATATGGAATAAGACTTTTTCAAGGAGTTCTATCCATAGAAATCAAAATATGAAATAGAAAAAATTAACAATGGGGAAAGGGATCGATGAAAGTGAAGAACTGAAAGTGAAACAATGGTGAAGATGATGGAAGAGAGAAGGCTAAAAACTTTTAGCAAAATAAATTACATAGGAATATCTAATGTTTTGAATGAATAAAAATGTTGGGAAGATAAAAAGGTTTTACTTTGGTGTAAAGACTTTTACTTTTCGTGGATTGTATAAAAAAGGTAGTAAAATAAAAGGTTTTAGTTTAGTGTAAAGAACTTTTACTTTTGTGGAGTGTATAAAAAAGGCAGAAAAATAAAAATATTATTGGATCGGCACAGTAACGTGTGACTTAAAAATAGTAACTGGAGAGATAAAATATAGAAAAATTAAATACCATAATTATCATCCCAAAATTAGGCAAATAATCCCAAAAAGAGGAGAGAAGAAAATCAATCAAAAATTAAAAATTAAATTAAATCCGCAAAATTAATTATTTTGCTATGCTTGTAATTTTAAAACTATGTAATTAAATAGAAGTATGTGTATATATTGTTAATTAAAGTCTTAAGTAGTATATTATTGTAATTTTCACAAAATAAAAGATATTGTGTTTACTAGGGTCTAATTCCTTATTCCCGTCAGCCCGCTAAAGCGGTCATGCAAACGTTATAGCGGCGCTACCATAGAGGGAGACTTCTTGCTATGGCAGACTGACGTCAATCCGATCAATTTAAATTAAGCCAATTTCGTCACGTGCTTAATTTTTTAAGGAATTTGACACCATATTTCTAGAGTTTTGAAATTTCACACGAGATACCTTTGAGTAACGACAGTTCGGATCATTACAATTTATCTCAAATAACATATATAAATAGGACTTTGAAATACTTTTAAATGAATAGTTGCAAACTCATAGATAATCTTGTAGCAAGAGGTGGACCTTTAAGCCTTAAAATATGTTCAAAGCCTGAAAAAGAAAAAAAAAGACATGTCTCAAGTATCATATTCTGGTGTTGTCGGGAGTTTGATATACGTTTGATGTGTGCTCGCCTAGACATTTGTTATGTTATAGGTCTGGTTAGCAGGTATTAATCCAATTCTAGAGGAGATCATTGAAAAACCTGTAAAGAAATTATTTTGATGCTTGAAGAAAACTGTATATCATTCATTATGCTATAGTGGATCTAATATATTCACAAGAGATTATACAAATGTCGATTGGGCAGCTGAACAGTGTGATAGAAAATCGACCTCCAATTATTCTTTCTTATTTAATGATGGTTCTATTTCATGAAAAGTAAGAAACAAACTTGCACAACTTTTTCAACCATGAAATTTGAATTTGTAGCTTGTGCATCTGCAGTACAAGAAGTTGTTTGGTTAAAGATATTCTCTAAGCATTTGAATATTGCAAAAAATTTCAAGGGTCCCATACTTTTACATTCTGAGTCAATCGGCTATCACATACACGAAAGATTCTAAGTAAGTATCACAGTAAGACCAAACACGTTGATATTAAGTTTAATTTTGTGAGAAACATAGTATAGTAGCAAGTGGAGAAATAAATTTACAATACAGTCCTACACGTTAAATGATAGTTGATCTTTTTACAAAAGACAATATTTAGAGACTTGTTTGAGAATCATGTAAAAGCTCTAGATTTACATAGGATATGATAATATTTTGTATTGTAAAATAACTTGATTGTTATAAAATTCTCATAAATATAAGACTATTAAGTATAAATTTGTCACTCCCCGAGCCTACACCCTGGGCGGGACTACCACTCGAAGACCATTGCTGGTCCGAAGCGAACCCTTGGCCTAGCTTACTTAACTCAGCGGAAGATTTATACATAAGAAAATATAACTCATGCATAACTTAAGAAATAATAGTTTAGCCAAAATGGCAACTTAGTCGTTAAAACAACATCTGAACGATAATGTAAAGCCAACTGAACTACTAACTGTCTATGAAACCTCTAAAACAAAGAGGGATGTCGGGACAGGACCCCCGATCATCCTAACATCTGAAAGACTAGAAAGCAAATAAAGTAGCCCTCCGGAATGCAAGGAGGCTCACCAACAGACTCTGAGTGCTCAACTAGATCAACGAGGTGCTGGATGCTGATCGTGATTACTTGTGTCTGCATCATAATAAGATGCAGACCAACTGGCATCAGTACATTGAATGTACGAGTATGCGAGTTGGAATGCTAAAACAAGAGGCTTAAAAGGATTCTGAAAGAAACACTTACATTGGCTCTTCTCGACTCATGAATAACTCAACTCATAATAAAGCAATAAGACACATGCAATATATGAAAATCTTTATAAAATAGTGAAAGCAACTTATTCCGTTAAAGAAAACGCAATAACAAACTTAAATTTATTCATATAACAAAGTAATATAGTTTATGTGGGAGATTCTCTAACCGAAAACCATCACTATGAGCCTAAGTAGTGATACAACATTTTGCACACGCTGCCAGAACTGTCCTATACTTTGCCGTCATATAGAACGCTTAACTTAGTGGATCCACTAGTCTATGCTAAAAGCATATTAAGGAGTCATCTAAAAAGTATGATCCTTTACTACTCATGATGGCTACATGGTTTATGGAGACTTGAGTTAAAATGAACTCGCATCCCCATATCGGTGCTCAATACTACTCCCAAAATATACTTAGCTCATATGTTTTTTTTTAAAACAGACTTGTTTCTTTGGTTTGAGATAATTACTCAAAACTTAGCTTAAAAGCTCTCTTGGAATCGATGTTCCCTTTTCTTGTTCAAATGTGAAAACATTTATAAACTCTTTAGGAATACTTAGTTCCCTTATATATTTTTGAGAAATGAACTTAACTCTTTACTCTTTGCTTAACTTGAAACTTAAGTCTTAAAATAAGGTTAAAACGTTTGTTAAAGGCTTTTGAAAACTTTAGAAACTTTGTTTTGACTTGCTTCTTAACTTTTAGACTTGACTCTTAACTTCTCTTAACTTTGATCCTAACTTTCCTTGAATTGGATTATGGATTCAAGGTTCATGATCTCATGTTTATGGATGATTTCATGATGTTTAGATGTACCTTAGAGTGTTGGAATCAACTAGAAAACATAGGTGCACTGCTAAGGAACAAGTACGAAAAGGTGGGGAATGAATGAGGAGAACTGGCGTCCCTGGCGCTCTGAGAGGCGCGAGGTGCCAGTCCTCACTATTCAGAGACCAGTCTGGGGTGCGCTGGGGGGCACTGGCTGGCAACACTAGGCATTCAACAATCAATCAACAAGAATTCAACAATGTTCTTCAAGAACTTCACTTTCTTAACATTTAAACAACTCCAATTTTTCTGAATTGAAACAAGTTTGGTGTGTGGGTGAACTAACCCAACACTATGTGATCTCACATACCTTGTAGGGATCACCCCCGATGATTTCCACTCGCAAAGCTTGAACGTTTTTGGCGATTTCTTGATTTCTCTCCTCTTTTCTCTTCTTTCTTCTCCTCTCCAAGCCCTAGCGTAAATTCTAATTTTTCTAAACTGAATAAAGTCTTGTTTTACCCCAATTAATTCCTAAAAACGAAATATGCAAATTAGGTAAGGAAAAGACTAGTTTACCCTTCACAAATCCGGATTTGGACTTTCCTTAATCCAACAACCCAACTTCCGAAAGGCATAACTCACTCATACGTTATCAAAATCGTGCAAACTTAGCGGTGTTGGAAAGATCATTCCAAGGTCTTTCCAACCATCTCTGGAAGTACCTCTAACACATCCTGATCTAGAAGTTATGGTCATTTAAAGTTGACCAAAAACTCACTTTAACTTGCTTAAAATTTTCCAGATTTCCTTATACTTTCCAAAAATGATTATTTCCAGATTTTAAACTTCTTTCTAGTTCTTTCTAGTTGTGAGATGTTACAATATCTCCCCCTTGGGAACATTCGTTCTCTAATGAGATTACTCTTATTAGGTCTAGGGTGCAACATCAAACTCGAACACCCAACAAGCAATTGCAAACAAACAACATGCTCATTCATAATTTAGAGAGCACTTAGAAGAAAATTAGTACCTTGAGCTAAGTATATTTTTGGAGTAGTATTGAGAACCGATATGGGGGCGAGTTTGAGTTCAGATAACTCACGTCTCCATAAACCATGTAGTCATCATGGGTAGTAAATGATCATACTTTTTAGATGACTCCTTAAGATGCCTTTAACATATGCTAGTGGATCCACTAAGTTAAGTGTTCTATATAACGACAAAGTATAAGACAATTTTGGCAGCGTGGGCAAGACGTTGTATCACCACTTAGGCTCATAGTGGTGGTTGTCGGTTAGAGAAACTCCCACAGAAACTATATTACTTTATTATATAAGTAAGATTGAGTTTTTTATTGCATTTTCTTTAACGAACTAAGTTGTTTTTACTGTTTTATAAAGCTTTTCATATATTGCATGTGTATTGTTGCGTTATACTGAGTTGAGTATCCAGAGTTCAGTACCTAGAATCGAATATCATATCTTTGAGTTGAGTATCTTATTTCTGAGTTGAGTATCTTATCCTTGAGTTCTTCTGAGTTGAGTAAGTTTGAGTAGTTTTGAGTATCCTTGAGTATTCCTTGAATTGAGTAAGTTTGAGAAGAGGTAAGTATGTTTCTTTTTTATCAAGTTTCAAGCTTATGTTTATATTTTAGAATTCCCCTTACATGCTCATACATTCCACGTACTAAGCCATTTGGCCTACATCTTTTCATGATGCAGACACAGGTATTCCGGATCATCAACAAGAGATTTATTGATACATCCGAGAGTTCGAGTTAGCTATGGTGAGCCTCCTTGTTTCCGGAGGATTTTATTTACTTTTCAGTTTAGTCCGGATGTCGTGGATCTTGTCCCGACTTCCATATTTATCAGTTAGAGGCTTCATAGATAGTCAGTATAGTTGAGAAGTCTGTATTATACATTTATTTTATTAAATATTTTAAAGACTTAAGTTGCCTATTTTATGGCGAGTTGAATATATTATTTTTATTCTAAGTTGTTCATTTGAGTTAAAGTTTTGAAAAGTTGAGTTTATTGAATTTTATTAGGTTTTAAGCTTTTGAATGCTTAAGTTAGTCTTCTGCTTGTAGTCAGCCAGGATGAGGGTTCGCTTGGGGACCAGCAATGGTTTTTGAGTGCCGACCACATCTAGGGTGTAGACTCGGGTCGTGACAATTACACCTCAATTTTCTCATAATAATATGTTTATATGTTGATCTTCAAAGAAACAAAAAATAATAATAAATATCATGGTATAGAAACTATAAAAAATTATAAGGAGAATTTTTCTTTTTCGAAAGACCATTGTGAAAATGCTGGAGAGGGGGAATAACTTATTTATCCTCTTAAACTTATCTCTGGATCTATTTTTTGGATCATTTTATGTTTGATATTGGAATAAATTACTCATTCCTCCTTACAAGTAAATATCTAGTATATGTATTTTGTGTTTAAACTTTGACTCATTCAGTAGTGTAAATGTCATAATTCAACCCACCGGACCATGCGAGCACCTACTCTGATGCCTAAATAGGAGAACTCTTTCCTCCAAACTGGAACATGAAATGTGGAAGTGAACAAAAATATAAACTAAACCTCTTATTTAAATAAGGAAATACCCAACTTAGTTAAAAAAAAGTATAACACTTTTGTCAAGAAATACATTGAACCCTCTCCAAGGAACTAGTCTAAACAAGTACAAGAGCTTTTAAGAGATTACAAGGTTCAAAATAATAAGATACGACTTCCACCATAAGGAAAGAAAGGTAGAAGCTAGAGGAGATTATCTTCGTCATCACCTGAGATACATCACTGATCTTGCAACCAAACTATGCCAAGTGGCATAACAAGAGTAGTATCAGTACAAACAACACGTACTAATAGGTATCATTAATCGACCCAAATTTACCACATAATGTCATGCATATACTCAGAAGAAAACATACAATATAAGAATCACCCAACCTAATATGTAGCCACACGGTCTTATTATGATTCTAATAATCATGACCCATAGACCTTAAATCACTCACCTTTTTCCACTGCCAACTCCATTATCTAAGCCATTTCACCCTCACATCCGATCAATACTTAACCCCTCTATCATATAAAGACTCTTGATTTTCTATCCAGTACTACAACTTTGTTAACCTAACTATTACTCTCCCTCAAGATCCCATGTCAATACCCTAGTCCTTGACCAATTTATCAAATCACCTGTGAGGCTCTTACTAAACTACCTTAATCTATTCCTGTAATCAGATATGTCTCAGGCTATTCAGACGGACAATACCGCACAAGCTAGTGAATGAGCAAGGCTTCTAGTCAACATCATGACTTAACAACCACTCGAGACATACCCGAAATCATAAACATTCACCCAAACCTAACTCCTCACACCTTTCAAGATAATCCAGACTACCAAGAACCTCCAGACATTATTTACATTGTTTAATATGTCCTCCCGATCTACACAAGAACCCTCTCAACATTTAAACACAATTTACGTCCATCCACGGAACAACATGTAACAATCACATTTCAATGAATTAAATCTGATTCACCCATGGAACCAACATACAATAGAATAGTCAAACATGTACTAGGTGTGGTACCCAATGATAAGAATCAAATGGGTAATTGAAAGAAATAAGAAAATATATGTGATATTATCGAAATATAATCAAACTTATGAGAAAAAAATGACTTTATAGTTTCACCTCTTAATTGAATCCGATCAGATAACAATAACCCAAACTCAATAAAAAATAAGAAAATCAAATTGAATCCACAAAGAAGATAATTGGACGATTGATTAAGTTACAAGAAGTTAACACAAACAATATAGGGAATCCACCCTAATTACTCAACTATAATTACTAACTATGAACTACACTAATGCTAGGCTTCACCTAGAAACTACAAGCTTCAAAGCTCTCAAATATTCAATTCATCATAATCTTCATAATCTAGTCTTCCAAAATGATAAAAAAAACTACTCCTATTTATACTAATAACATAAAATAGATACTTCTTTGATAATTTTACCTTTAACGAGATAAAGGTCTTGTTTGGTTGCCTTCTTTTGTGAATTCTTAAATTTATGAGATGGTCATTTGCACACATGGTCACTTTCTTCTCTCTCTTCACTTTGATGGACCTTCAACACATTATATGTCTTTATTTGATGTCATCAAGCTCATCTAAAGCTTTCATATGATCTATGATATCCATGTCGTTTTCACCCAAGCCAACCAATAATATCATGTACTAGATGTGGTATCCGAGTCAACCGTTAATATGTACTAGACATGGTATCCGAGCCAACCAAAAGTTATCTCGTACTAGGTGTGGTACCCGAGTCAAACAATAATATGTACTAGGTGTGGTACCATAGTCAACCAAAAGATATCCTATACTAACCGTGGTACCCAAACTAACCAATAATCACACAAACACAATCACAATCACAATGGAATACAAGTAAACAAAAATACCTTCATTACATAAGATTGACAACATTTCACATTCAACATTTATGTTTTCCCCATCATGCATTGTTCATGTTTCACTATAGAGACAATTAACATAACTTGAAAAATAATAACCATCACCTACTCTCAGGTGGCTCTTTTGGACAATTCTTCCCTCTTATAACCCATAACCCACCAGTTCCCACCCTTAGAATAACACTTAACAACATCCGTAAGATCCACATCATCAAATTAAGTACCACAACATCCTAAACAACCGCGATCCACACATTCGATCATCCAAACTCCGTACTCGAAGGCCTATACATGCAACCTCCCGACAATTCACAAGGTATTATGTAGGGAAAGACAGATCTAATTATCCAGTTAAGCCTAACCTACTTGGACGTCAAATAACTGCCGAAGAACTTTGAACACAAGCTTCTCATTTCATGGGGTTGAATTCTGACTGACGTAGATCGAAAATACATGGGTTTGACCCTCATTGTGCTAGAATTACTGCTTTCCCTTGTCCCCAAGTTTGAAGCAACTTTTGGAGGGTTTTTGGAGTAACCCTCATCTGCTTTTACGACTATCCACTAAAGAGGTGGAGGAAAATTAAAAGAATTTGCGTTACCAAGTTTCTGCCCTGTTGACCCCGCTAGAACGACTGATACATCGCTACAGCAAGGCCGCCATATCGAGAATATTTCCGCTATGACGAGATGACGTCATCCCGGATTAATTTCAAATTTCAAAATTTGCGTCGTGTCACCCCGAATTTAAATTGGTGGTGTGTTTTAAAAATTCTTGAGATTCAGGTTTCTTTAAATAGCGACGGAACAAGTCGTTATAGTAAAAAGCTCAATTTGGACTCAATTGTAATCTCGTTTTACTGTTTTATCTTTAATACTCCTGTCACGACCCAAGCCTAAGGCCTAGACGTGACCGGCGAATGGGGAACCCGAAGGAACTCCAAACAAGCCTCATAGCGTATCATTACACATCCTTGGTTGCGGAAGCAATTAAATGACCATGAGAAATAATCATAATCAAGGGGGGAAATCGGGACTAAGGGAGCAAGAGAAAAAAGAAGAAGAAATGATACATAAATACCATAGATGAGTCAAGCTCAAGCATAATACACAACTTGTCCAACACCACCTCTAAACATGAGTACTTAGCGGGGGCCAAGACAAACTACCGGGCTCACCCTCATAGTCAAAACAT